>JADBJO010017679.1:0-35000 GCA_016801955.1 Conus betulinus | reverse complement strand
TGCCAACGATAGTGTGAGCTTTCTGTCATTTTACTTTGTCCTCAAGTTTCAGTAGATCGGTAAGGCTATTGCCTGTACGCAATAAACATTGCAAGAAAAATGTGGATATTCTATGTAAGTAAATGGCCGTTAACCAAAGCTTTGAAAATTAAAAAAAAAATCTATAAGCCAGGTTAGTGTCAACAGAAATTTCTTTTTTTTTTTTTTTTACAATGTAGAATGAACGATTTATTGCTTTTATCGAACACATTTTCCTCTTTATATGTAAGAAATCGTACTTTTATTCCGTTCTTACGTAAAACGGACAAATCTGGGTTTGTGTTTCCTGTATCACATTTGGACTTTACTGAAAAGAACCTAGAGAAAATGACTTTTCTTCCTGTCCTAACTAATTTGAATGTATTTTGTATAGGTATGTTTGATTTTGTTTGATTCCTCTGCATAATTAGTATATGTTTTTTTTTGAATTTGAAGTTACAAACCTCTGTGCTTCCTTTATTTTGGATCTCTTTCTGCATGATCACACATCCTGTATAGTAATGAAATGATATAGTAATACTCAACGGTGTCAATAACTCACTGAACCATATATTTTTTATAGCAGATAACACACATTCCGTAGCATGAGCAAATCACGTCGAATACATTACATATTCATGTGATACGTATTTCATAGTGCCACTGTAGATAAAAGCATGTGTTTCGTAGTTTCGCAGTTTATATTGTCATTGAATATCATGATACATATTCCGTAGTGACACAAAACACATGCCACGGTATTGTTTGATTACATGAGGCACATTGAACAGTATCAGGAAATCACACATCAGATATCTTTAATAACAATCAACACATTCTGAAATGTCATAAATCATATCATACACACTCCACGGTCGAATTAACAGGATAACATATAACATATTCTGTAATGTCGTGAAATCGTGTCATATATATTCCACGGTCGAATTAAACAGGGTAACATTTAACATATTCTGTAATGTCACGAAATCGTGTCATAAATATCTACGGTGGGATTAAACAAACTGCAAGTTACCATTTCACTTCGTTATGGAGATTCATCAGTACCATCCATTCACACGTAATGAATAACACATTCTACAGTATATTTTTATATTTAATCGCAATTTCCATACTATAACTACATCACACATTACATACTGTAGTGAAATCACAAACCCCCATGGCATCAAGAAATCATACATCTGACAATCATACCTTTTACACAGCATCAGTGAATCACAGATTTCATGGTACTATAAAATCACACGTTCCATTATATTCAATCATCCATCCCATGGCATTTCCAAATCATTCATTGCACAGTGCCACTGAATTACACATTCCATAGAATCACAAAATTATACTTTATATTGTACCATTCAATCATGCATTTCGCAGAATCATGAATTCACACATTTTGTCATAAAATCACCAAATCACACTTTCCACAGTATTGTGAACTTAACAACCGCACGTATCATGTAGAATCACTAAACAACAAACTCCAATGTGTCAGTAACTCACGCGTTGTAAAGTACTATCAACATTTCCGTTGCATCGAGGAATCAACATTACACATTACTATACAGATTTTAGAGTATGCTAATCACTTCGTCAGTGGTGTTCTTGAATAATACATTTCATACCATCGTTGAATCAAATATGATGAAATACTACGAAAGAACAACAAGAACAACAATAATAGTAGTAATAACAACAGCAACAAGAACAACAAGAACAACAACAACACTAATAATAATGATAATAATCATAATCATGATACTGATAATAATGGTGATAATAATGATGATAATTTATTTGCGCATGCATTCTGTACCCTGCTCATAGCGCAATCACAACGACTGACCTACTCCAAAGAATAATAAGATAAATAAAGCAGAGGCAGTCAGTCCGCTACACTCAATACAAATGCGCAGACAAATAAGTCACGGCCAACCTGGAGGCTGACTAAGCTCGGAAACACTTCTAATATCACCCCCCTCCCTCACACACACACACACACACACACACACACACACACACACACACACACACACACACACACACACAAGCACGCACACACACACGCACTAACGCACACACACACCCACGCACGCACGTACGAACGCACGCACACTCGCACGCATGCACGCACGCACGCACATATGCGTGCACATATAGAGACACACGCGAGTGTACACACACCTAACGACTGAAAAGTACATAATTCGGAGGCCAACAAATAGTAAAAGTCTTGACAGAAGTGTGGTCAAATCCTTAGAAAGTAACAGGTTTGAAGGTGAGACTTGGAGGAAGAGAAAGATTCAGGATGCCTAAGGATGAAAGGCACATTGTTTCAGACCCAGTGGTTTGGCGGGTCAAAGATCTTTCACGAAACGGCGAAGTCCTGAAGGAGGGAATGTTCCAGAGTTTTTGTGTCTGAGGAAGAGCGGAGTTGAAGAGAGCAGAGACTTACAGACGTTCAGACAGACGGTCTTTAAGGTGTGGCAGGAGAAGTCAAAGTGGAGAGGTTACAGTCTATTCTGCCAGAGATAGGAACAATTGAAAACAGCGAAGGACTGAGACACATGCTTGAATTTTGAGAGTTGGAAAATTACGCGAGTGCGCAGCCTAACAAGACGATATTTTGGGATGTCAGGAGAAGCGAATGGCAGCAGTCCATCCTTGAAATGGCAAAGGCATATGTCAGAGTCCTGGTTGATTCCAGATCTGGGTAGTTCAAGACAGGCTTCTCTGCAGATGCTGGAGACATGGTATTTGAAAGTTAAGCATTGTCAACAGAGTGACCCGTTGAGTGTGAACAGCTGGTTACAAGGAAACAGAGGAACCTTCATCAGAAGAGAATAAAGGAGAAAAGCATTTCTCAGAGATGTTGACAACAGGCAAGTGTCAGCTCAGTTTGGGCGTCATGTAGCTGTAGTTTGTTGTAAGTCATCCATGTTTAAAGGTCAGAGATGCACTCCTTTGTCCGAGATATCAGCTCATCATTTTGCAGCATTATTATATCGGCATTCCAAAGTATTGTTTATTTACACAGAAAGTATAAATCGTGTGACCTGCGGACTGACATTGCACTACTAACATTCTGACAGTGGAAATGAACGGTGGCAACAAAGTTACAGTACTGGAATATCTTTAATACACTACATAATTTACTGTTTTAACTTACGGTTTCCGTCATGGTATATGGAAATGAAATTCATCTGAAACCATATGCTAGCTGCTCTTAGCTATTAATCAATTTAAATGAAATTATTGTCGCAGATCGATTTTTTTTCTATCAGAATTTGCAACTGATAGATGTGCTTCTTTTGAAATTTCAGCTTGTTTGCCTTGCTTGCAAATAATGTTCGCTTACATAATTTCGAGTTCTGGAATTTGTGTACAGATTCTGAATGAAAGCAAGCCCAGTTTTTTTTTTTTTGAATAAAAACTCTTCTAATTGTCGTCCGAACACATTCACCGTTTTGCAGCACATCAGACCAGTTTTCAAATTAAAAAAAAATGTAAATCACAACTTATTCCAGAACTTCTTTTGCTCTAAATGCAGTACTCATTCCATCTAATTTTCGAAAGCAACTTACTTGAAGCTCCTAACAAATGCACTAAGTCTCAACGAGAAAGCAAACATAATAAAACTTACAGTAACAAATTGATAAACGACAAGGTATCTTTTACTGTGGAACGAAAGGTAAAACATACACGAGAGAGTGTTCAGAAAAGAATTAAATGGCTTCCCAACTGGTTTCTGACAAGGGATGCCACTGTGAAGGTAATTACCGAGTATATGAGATAATGACTTGACCATAACTGCAAACGATTGCTGCTTTTGACACCAAATCGCCCAGCACAAATGCAAACACAGAACACACGATACAAACAGGGTGATACCCCCCCCTCCCCCCCCAAAAAAAAAAAAAAAAAAAGGATGTTCTATGCTTGCCTGTGTATCTTGCACCGGACACGTACTCAGTGATACTAGCTGCAGAAATGAACAAAAACACAGACGAACAGAAGCAAAATAACGGTAAACTTAGTTTTGTTGGACATGAAAGGAAATCTCCAAGAAGGCAGGGAACAGTAAATAGCAGATAACAAATAAGAAGGCCAATTCGTGCTCCAGTGACAAGATAATTATACGTCCATAACTTCAAACAAATCCTGCTTACAATATCAAATCGCATGCCACAAATGTCTCCTTGGAAGCATGAGTTTGCTGAATTTCTTTGGTTGAAGAAGAGCGTAGCTTGAATTCATTAAAGAAGAGCTTCGCTTGAAATCAGTGAGCTGAAGAAGAACTCTGCAGGAAATCAGTGGGTAAAGGACAGTCTGGCCGGAAATTAGTAGCTGTCAAAAGAAATCGGTGAGAAATCAGTGGCTGAATAATCTTTGCTTTGAATTAGTGGCTGACTATCCCGAACGGAGCTCCACTTTTGGTAGGACAGTTCGTGTGTGTCAGTGGCCCCTGGAGCTATGCTGGTGGGAGATTGATTTCTTGACAGACCGGATAGGTTTGAGGATAGAGACCAGACAATGAGGGATCTCTGGTCCTTCAGGTCGGGGCTTGGGCACGGGGCTAACAGCTCAGTTCTGTAGAAACACTCACCTCTCACAGACACTGCAGCAACATCGCCAAATAACAGCTTGATTCAGGAGGATTCTTCAGTAGAGTCTACGACGTGCAATGCTGAAAGCTTTCACGAAGTCAGAGCGTTGACAATCTTATGACGACCAGGAGCAAAACCACGATAGAGTCCTGGAACATCCAAAACCATATACGGGCGTGGAACGTGGAAAATCATCCCAAGTGTGTAGCGAAATGAAAAGCTACAACTCCAAAATTCTAGAACTGTGCGAGATTAAACGAAATTGTAGGCAAGACTAGTCTAAAGCGTGGAACACCTTCGTCCACTGTGGACATGAAGCCCCAGTTCTACCATGCATCTACGCTAATTTCGACACTAGCGACAGAAAGAGCTCTTCCGTCATGTGAACCAACGTCACCAGGAATGTCCAGCAGCAAGATTTAACTACAAACTTCAAAACTAAAATTACCATCATTCAGCACTATGCATCGAGAAAATATGTCAGATGAAGAAGAAGAGTTTGACAATACACTCCAGACACAGTGTTGGCGTCAAAGTAAGGTGACTGAAGACGGAAACTGAAACAGACTTAAAACAAGATTCACTGTTCCGCCGAACGAAAGAGACAAATTACAAGACAAAACAGGACGTGTTTCGATCTCTTTGGTGTTCTCCAGGCAAGACAAACAACCCTCAAGACCATGATAATAATTTTGCGCCCCGATGTGAGGAGATAAGTGGTTGTTCGTTCTTTGTTTCCATTGTCTGAACGTTGTTTGTCTTGCCTGAAGAACACCGAAAGGTCGAGACGCGCCGTTTTTTGTCTTGTAAGTTGTTTGTCGCTTTCCTTCGGCAGAACAGTACATCTTCCTTTTCCCACTCCAGACAGCTTTGGCAGATCCCCCCAAAAAAAGAAACATGGAGATCCTCATGTGGGATCTGAAGGCCGTAGTGGCTACAAACAACACAGGCAGACAGTTCACCATGGGGAGACATGGCACTAAGACACGGAACGACACCAGAGAACTTTTCACGGAGTTCCGCTCATTTAACGATTTAGTAATTAGGGGCACCATCTTCCTCCCACAAGAAGATCCGTAAGACAACTTGACTTCACAAGATAGACAAACGGAAATTCAGATTATCTACGTTTAATATCAAAGTCACATGGTGAAGACACTTACCTGATGTCGGAGTATAATGTGGTACAGATGCCGTTTCAGCCCACTACCTTGTCCTTGCACCTCGAAAACCATGCAGACCTTGTCTCTGTACCTCTAAAAACCATGCAGACCTTGTCTCTGTACCTCTGAAACCATGCTGCCAGCAATCATGCCTCTAAACATCCATACCAACTCTCTAAGTAAGATGGAAAGTTAGGCGACAGCAGGTGGAGATCTAAACAAAAATTTAAAAAAGTAGTCCTGTATCTGCAAAAACATGAACAAATTAATCACAAGACAAAACCGACGCGTTTCGACCTCTTAGGTCTTCCTTAGGCAAGATAAACAACACCCAGGACAACGCGTGAAAGAACGTCAGCCATTGGAATTTGCTTTCCAGGAACATGGATGATATTCAAGTCATACTTCTGTAGTTGCATGAACACGCGCTGAAGACGTGGTGGGGCGTTAGTCAAAGGCTTTTTTGGCAATAGATTCCAGTGGTTTGTGATCTGATTCTACAGTGATTTTCTGTCCATAGATGAACTGATGGAAGCGTTTGCACCCAAACACAATTGCAAGAAGCTCTTTCTTAATTTGAGCGTAGTTTTGTTCATTTGGGCTCAGAGATTTGGAAGCAAAAGCAACAGGTTTTCCTTCTTGGATTTTTTGCAGCACCAAGCCCAGACTTGCTAGCATCGACTTGCAGAGATGTTGCTTTTGCGGGGTCGTAGTAGGCAAGAACTGGATGGTGGATGATAGCTGCTTTTGCTTTGTCCAGTGCTTCTTGATGAGATTTGTCCCAGATGAAGTCAGCGTCATCCTTCAGTAGATCACGCATTGGTTTGGTGATTTCTGACAATTGTGGTGCAAATTTGGCAAGATATTTTATCATGCCAAGCATGGTTTGGAGCTCCTTTTTGCTGGTTGGTGGAGGCATGTCTTGCACTGCTGTTACTTTTGAAATACTCAACTTCTGTCTTCCCTATTTCTAGTTTCTCTGAATTCAGCTTCAGATTTTTTTTCTTCAGGTTGAAGTAAGGCTGCTCTCAGGTTTTCATTGTGTTCTTCAGCCGTTCTTCCACTGATGATGACATCATCAATGAGTGGAGTGACACTGGGAATACCTTCAAATGTCTCGTCCATTTTCTGTTGAAACTCATCTTGTGCACATATGATGCCAAATGGTAGACGTTTGAAACGATATCTGCCCAAATGGGTGTTGAACGTGGTCAGATAGGATGACATTTCATTCAGTTTTTAGCTGCCAGTAACCAGACTGGGCATCCAGTTTTGAGAAATATTTTGCACCTGTTAGTTTTGCAAGAGCATCTTCCAGTGTTGGTTATAGGTAATGTGGTCTTTTTATAGCTTTATTCAGGTCCCTTGGATCTAAATAAATAAAAGTTTTCCATTTGGTTTTTCTACAATTACAAGTGAATTAACCCATTCTGCTGGTTTGGTGACTGGTTGTCACTCCAGTTTTTTCCATGTTGGAGAGTTTTTTTTTTGAGTCTTGCTTTAAGCGCGTGTGGTACACGACGGGGTGGATGAACAACAGGGACAGCGCCTTCTTTGAGGAGTATGTTGATTTCACCTTCAAGTTCTCCAAATCCAGTGAAAACTGTGTTGTGCTCTTTGATGACTTCTTCTTTTGTCATTGGTGTGGGCTCCACAGACATGATAATCTTGATTAACCGTAGTTGCACTGATGCCTGTAGTCCTAGGACTGGTAGAGAATTTGTATTGGCAATGTAAAACATTCCTTGGTAGGTGTAATCTTTGTAACTTGCTTTGAATTTTACACAGCCATCAATTTTCAGAGGTTGACCTGTGAACTGATCAGTTTTTTCTTACAGGGTGTTATTGCTAGGCGACGTGATAGTTTTTCAAATACTGGTGATGGGATAACATTCACTTGGGCTCAGTGTCAATTTTGAATTTTGTTATATTTCCCGTTTCAAGTTCAATGTCAGCACTTACAGTATTGGGAATTTCATTGCATTTGTTGATAGAGTTGATATAAAACTCAGGTTCACTGTCATCCTCTTCAATGGAGTGTAACTCCCGGCCATTCTTCTGTGATCTGTATTGGCTTTGGCAAACTTTGGCCCAGTGACTTTTGTTTGTGGCAGTAACTGCAAGTAGTATCAAAAGCTGGACATTGTTTTGGGCTTATGTTTTCCGCCTCAGTTTCTGCATGTGACAATGTTTCCAGGGAATCCAAAATTTTGGCGCTGCTTGTAATTATTTTTTGTTTGTTTCCACAGCATCTACTTGCTGTGGATTTGTTGTCGCCATTGATTTCAGTCGTTCTTGTGTTGTTTCATGTGCAATACCAATGTCTATTGCTGTTTCCATTGTGAGTTTATCTCCTTCTATCAGTTTTTCCTCTTATTTCTTGTGATGCAACACCTACAACAATGCAATCATGAACCATTTAATTTGTTAGTTCTGCTTGGTAGCCACAAGTTTGAACTAAGTTGCGTAAGTCTGTGACAAACACACTGAAGGTTTCATTTGATTTTTGCATTCTTTATTTGTTTTTCGCTCTGTGTGCTCTTTGAATTTCTGAATCAGTATTTGAACATTCCTTGCATCTGTGTCAGGTTGGGGCTTGGGCACGGGGCTAACAGCTCAGTTCTGTAGAAACACTCACCTCTCACAGACACTGCAGCAACATCGCCAAATAATAGCTTGATTCAGGAGGATTCTTCAGTAGAGTCTACGACGTGAAATGCTGAAAGCTTTCAGGAAGCCAGAGCGTTGACAAATCTTATGACGACCAGGAGCAAAACCACGATAGAGTCCTGGAACATCCGAAGCCTGTACGAGCGTGGAAAATCAGCCCACGTGTGTAGCGAAATGAAAAGTTACAACTTCAAATCCTAGAACTGTGCGAGATTAGATGAAATTGTAGGCAAGACTAGTCTAAAGCGTGGAACACCTTCGTCCACTGTTGACATGAAGCCCCAGTTCTACCATGCATCTACGCTAATTTCGACACTAGCGACAGAAAGAGCTCTTCAGTCATGTGAACCAACGCCACCAGGAATGTCCAGCAGCAAGATTTAACTACAAACTTCAAACTAAAATTACCATCGTTCAGCACTATGCATCGAGAAATATGTCAGATGAAGAAGAAGAGTTTGACAATACACTCCAGACAGTGTTGGCGTCAAAGTAAGGTGACTGAAGACGGAAACTGAAACAGACTTGAAACAAGATTCACTGTTCCGCCGAACGAAAGAGACAAATTACAAGACAAAACAGGACGTGTTTCGATCTCTTTGGTGTTCTCTCCAGGCAAGACAAACAACCCTCAAGACCATGATAATAATTTTGCGCCCAATGTGAGGAGATACGTGGTTGTTCGTTCTTTGTTTCCATTGTCTTGAACGTTGTTTGTCTTGCCTGAAGACACCGAAAGGTCGAGACGCGCCGTTTTTTGTCTTGTAAAGTTGTTGTCGCTTTCCTTCGGCGGAACAGTACATCTTCCTTTTTCCCACTCCAGACAGCTTTGGCAGACCCCCCCCCCCCAAAAAAAAAAAAAAAAAAAAAAAAGAAACATGGAGATCATCATGTGGGATCTGAAGGCCGTAGTGGCTACAAACAACATAGGCAGACAGTTCACCATGGGGAGACATGGCACTAAGACACGGAACGACACCAGAGAACTTTTCACGGAGTTCCGCTCATTTAACGATTTAGTAATTAGGGCACCATCTTCCTCCCACAAGAAGATCCGTAAGACAACTTGGACTTTTAAGATAGACAAACGGAAATTCAGATTATCTACGTTTAATATCAAAGTCACATGGTGAAGACACTTACCTGATGTCGGAGTATAATGTGGTACAGATGCCGTTACAGCCCACTACCTTGTCCTTGCACCTCGAAAACCATGCAGACCTTGTCCCTGTACCTCTGAAAACCATGCAGACCTTGTCCATGTACCTCTGAAAACCATGCAGACCTTGTCCCTGTACCTCTGAAAACCATGCAGACCTTGTCCCTGTACCTCTGAAAACCATGCAGACCTTGTCCCTGTACCTCTGAAAACCATGAAGACCTTGTCCCTGTACCTCTGAAAACCATGCACAGCTTGTCTCTGTACCTCTGAAAACCATGCAGAGCTTGTCTCTGTACCTCTGAAAACCATGCAGGCTTGTCTCTGTAGCTCAGAAACCATGCAGAAATGTCCCTGTACCTCTGCAAACCATGCAGACCTTGTCTCTGTACCTCTGAAAACCATGCAGAGCTTGTCTCTGTAGCTCAGAAACCATGCAGAAATGTCCATGTACCTCTGAAAACCATGCAGACATTGTCTCTGTACCTCTGAAAACCATGCAGACCTCGTCCATGTACCTCTGAAAACCATGCAGACCTTGTCCATGTACCTCTGAAAACCATGCAGACCTTGTCCCTGTACCTCTGAAAACCATGCAGACCTTGTCTCTGTACCTCTGAAAAAACCATGCAGACCTTGTCCCTGTACCTCTGAAAACCATGCAGACCTTGTCCTTGCACCTCGAAAACCATGCAGAGCTTGTCCATGTACCTCTGAAAACCATGCAGACCTTGTCCTTGCACCGCGAAAACCATGCAGACCTTGTCCATGTACCTCTGAAAACCATGCAGACCTTGTCTCTGTACCTCTGAAAACCATGCAGACCTGTCCATGTACCTCTGAAAACCATGCAGACCTTGTCTCTGTACCTCTGAAAACCATGCAGACCTTGTCCATGTACCTCTGAAAACCATGCAGACCTTGTCTCTGTACCTCTGAAAACCATGCAGACCTTGTCTCTGTACCTCTGAAACCATGCAGACCTGTCCATGTACCTCTGAAAACCATGCAGACCTGTCCATGTACCTCTGAAAACCATGCAGAGAGCTTACAAAGATCAGGCTGGAAGACCATACTACTATATGATATACAGGGCTTGAAGACCAACGGAAATCTTAAACTCTCCAGTGCCAGATAAAGAACAAGTTCGAGGGGCTCTCTCAGCTGATGAAATAAACAACTGAAGACCATTGGCAGGAGTTGAAAGATACCAGGACAACCACATGTGCTGAGGAAAGGGACCACATTACACAAGGAATGGTTGACAGAGAACACTTGGGCCACTATCATGGAGAGAAAATAACTGAAAGAAAGGACTAACCAGGCCCGGGAACAAGAGCAAAAACAACAGCACGACCAGCAAGCGCAATACTGGGAAAGAAATCGCCGAGTGAACAAACATGCCAGAAAAAACAAAGGCAAATTAATTAGTGAACTCACAAAAGACACTGAAATAACTTACGGACAAAAATATGAAAAAAATATGAATTTACTGTATTATCATCTGGCAAGAAGAACAACCCTACACAGTCTATGAAAAGCAAAGACCGAAAAAACATCATCGAAGAGGCTGAACAGAGAGCAAGATGGGCCAAACACTGATGAAATCCTAAACAGGCCTCTCCACTTGAGGCTTCAGACATACTGCCAGCAATCATGCCTCTAAACATCCATACCAACTCTTTAAGTAAGATGGAAAGTTAGGTGACAGCAGGTGGAGATCTAAACAAAAATTAAAAAAAGTAGTGCTGTATCTGCAAAAACATGAACAAATTAATCACAAGACAAAACCGACGCGTTTCGACCTCTTAGGTCTTCCTTAGGCAAGATAAACAACACTCAGGACAACGCGTGAAAGAACGTCAGCCATTGAAATTTGCTTTCCAGGAACATGGATGATATTCAAGTCATATTTCTGTAGTTGCATGAACACGCGCTGAAGACGTGGTGGGGCGTTAGACAAAGGCTTTTTTGGCAATAGATTCCAGTGGTTTGTGATCTGATTCTACGGTGATTTTCGGTCCATAGATGAACTGATGGAAGCGTTTGCACCCAAACACAACTGCAAGAAGCTCTTTCTTAATTGTGCGCGTAGTTTTGTTCATTTGGGCTCAGAGATTTGGAAACAAAAGCAATAGGTTTTTCCTTCTTGGATTTTTGCAGCACCAAGCCCAGACTTGCTAGCATCGACTTGCAGAAATGTTGGTTTGCTGGGTCGTAGTAGGCAAGAACTGGGTGATTGATGATAGCTGCTTTTGCTTTGTCCAGTGTTTCTTGTTGAGATTTGTCCCAGATGAAGTCAGTGTCATCCTTCAGTAGATCACGCATTGGTTTGGTGATTTCTGACAATTGTGGTGCAAATTTGGCAAGATAGTTTACCATGCCAAGCATGGTTTGGAGCTCCTTTTTGCTGGTTGGTGGAGGCATGTCTTGCACTGCTGTTACTTTTGAGGCATTTGGTTTCAGTCTGTCAGCTGATATGAAGTGTCCAAAATACTCAACTTCTGTCTTCCCTATTTCTAGTTTCTCTGAATTCAGCTTCAGATTCTTTTCTTCAGGTTGAAGTAAGGCTGCTCTCAGGTTTTCATTGTGTTCTTCAGCCATTCTTCCACTGATGATGACATCATCAATGAGTGGAGCGACACTGGGAATACCTTCAAATGTCTCGTCCATTTTCTGTTGAAACTCATCTTGTGCACATATGATGCCAAATGGTAGACGTTTGAAACGATATCTGCCAAATGGGGTGTTGAACGTGGTCAGATAGGATGACATTTCATTCAGTTTTAGCTGCCAGTAACCAGACTGGGCATCCAGTTTTGAGAAATATTTTGCACCTGTTAGTTTTGCAAGAGCATCTTCCAGTGTTGGTAATAGGTAATGTGGTCTTTTTATAGCTTTATTCAGTCCCTTGGATCTAAATAAATGCGAAGTTTTCCATTTGGTTTTTCTACAATTACAAGTGATTAACCCATTCTGCTGGTTTGGTGACTGGTTGTCACTCCAGTTTTTTTCCATGTTGGAGAGTTTTTTTTTTGAGTCTTGCTTTAAGCGCGTGTGGTACACGACGGGGTGGATGAACAACAGGGACAGCGCCTTCTTTGAGGTGTATGTTGATTTCACCTTCAAGTTCTCCAAATCCAGTGAAAACTGTGTTGTGCTCTTTGATGACTTCTTCTTTCGTCATTGGTGTGGACTCCACAGACATGACAATCTTGATTAGCCGTAGTTGCACTGATGCCTGTAGTCCTAGGACTGGTAGAGAATTTGTATTGGCAATGTAAAATATTCATTGGTAGGTGTAATCTTTGTAACTTGCTTTGAATTTTACACAGCCATCAATTTTCAGAGGTTGACCTGTGTAACTGATCAGTTTTTCTTTACAGGTGTTATTGCCAGGCGACGTGATAGTTTTTTTTCAAATACTGATGATGGGATAACATTCACTTGGGCTCAGTGTCAATTTTGAATTTTATTATTATATATTTCCCGTTTCAAGTTCAATGTCAGCACTTACTTTTTGGGGAATTTCTTTGCATTTGTTGATAGTGTTGACATGAAACTCGGGTCCACTGTCATCCTCTTCAATGGAATGTAACTCCCAGCCATTCTTCTGTGATCTGTTTTGGCTTTGGCAAATTTTGGGCCCAGTGATTTTTGTTTGTGGCAGTAACTGCATGCATGTAGTATCAAAAGCTGGACATTGTTTTGCTTATGTTTTTTTCGCCTCAGTTTTTGCATGTGACAATGTTTCCAGGGAATCCAAAATTTTGGCGCTGTTTGTAATAATTTTTTTTTTTCACAGCATCTACTTGCTGTGGATTTGTTGTCGCCATTGATTTCAGTCGTTCTTGTGTTGTTTCATGTGCAATACCAATGTCTATTGCTGGTTCCATTGTGAGTTTATCTCCTTCTATCCGGAGTTTTTTCTCTTATTTCTTGTGATGCAACACCTACAACAATGCAATCACGAACCATTCTGCTTGGTAGCCACAAGTTTGAACTAAGTTGCGTAAGTCTGTGACAAACTCACTGAAGGTTTCATTTGATTTTTGCATTCTTTCATGAAAATGTATGTAGCAAATACTCTATTTGTTTTTGGTTCTGTGTGCTCTTTGAATTTCTGAATCAGTATTTGAACATTCTTTGCATCTGTGGCAGAGGGTCCCCAGGAGTTAAAAATATCTCGGCCTTTTTGACCAAGCCAAAGTAGGAGGTAAGCAGTTCTCGCCTCTGCTCTGTTTTTTTTTTTTTTTTTTTTTCAATGGACCTTGAAACATGAAGTTTGCATGTTGCTGGAAGTTATGCCATTCTTGTACGTTTTTGACATCCCAGTTCATGGTTGGATTGGCTTGTGATGAAGCCATGCTTGATTTTCCGTGCACTCTTTTTTTTAATTTTTATTCTTTTAAAGCCTAATCTACCATCCAACTGCTTTCAGAACCGAAAGAGGGGTCTGATATATATTTTTTCTATGCCGTTGACGCGGTGCGTGTGGCAATAATAATTTAAAAAAAAAAAAATCGAAATCTGTAATTAACTACGAAGCGTTGTGGCCGTATCGTCACGTGAACGCGGCAGCCGCTATGCTGCCTTCGGTTGAAAAAAAAAAAGAACAATGAAAACGTCACTCGTTCGATCGGGACTTACGTTTGATCCGTAGGCACGTGTTTGTTACATCCCACTTCTGACACCATGTTTTGCGTACGCATTGATTAGTTAAATGGGCAGTCTTGAGTATGGATGGTTAATTAACGTATGTTATCGGAGCCTAAGATGCGGTCATTCCGTTGATCTCTGTCGGGAAGTGTCCCCCTGGTAACCCTCAAGGGAAATCCGTCTATTGCCGGAAATGAGTAGAAATGTGCGCGACGTTTCTTAATCTCTTTACAGGGACTATGTACTATTATACATACTAGCCACAGTGGGCACCAGCTCTTCATTCTGTCGTGTCTATTTGCCCATGCGGCGTTTTCAATGTATTTTTTTTTATCACATTGAAATGTTTTTGTTCCTATGTTCTTTTTAGAAGTACAGGAACGACGGACAGAGAGGAACGCCCGGTGCTCTTCGCACGGCCTGCTTTTAAGTGCCACGAGAGAGATCCGCAAAGGAAATCCTGGTAACTGTTCATGTTTTCACGAATCTGGAAAAGAAAAGCCAAAGCGTTAATTTTGAAACAGGTTTGAGTTTGATAAAATGCTGATCTAAATTCATTGCTCCTCTGACGAAGGATAGGCAGACAGCGCAAGGGGCTGGACTGTTTTGTGAATCACACACGTCGGTGTCCCGTGAACATTCCTCACAAGGGCCCTTGTGCACAGAGCATAATTCATTTCTTTTTTTTTTTTTTTTTTTTTTTTTAGAAATGTACAACAAAAACCAACATATGCCAGAAAAGAATAAAAACTGCGAGGAAAGTAACCTAACAGGATTCCAGTTACTGACATTTAGGCTACCGCCTTCAAATCTTTCACAGGTTCTTCTGTCACTGTTCGAATGGCTTGACTAGACACAACGAATGTATGTCTCAGCTACATTTCCCTACCAATGTGAAAGGCTTTGCGATTTCTTTTGCTTTGAAATTCATCCTGGATAGTCGATGCCCTGTCTAACTGCTTCAGTACTTTGTCTTTCCTGGTGAAAAGAACTGTTGCCGTCAGAGGGGGCATGTGCTGACCATCTGTGTGGTCCGCTGAACGCATGCCGCTCATCGCTATCTACAAGAACACCTCCATCGCCAACACAAACAATGCTGAACTAGCTGCACTTCCCGTTGCTGTACCATCTATTAGACTAGTCTAGTCTGTTGGGTGTTCCTTTCTGGAGAAACTCCCTGAAAACGCATGTATATACTTCTTCAGTATACATTTTTAATGTTCTTTGGCTTGATACATCATTAGGGCCATTCCAATCATCGTGTGTAAGGCGGCTTCATACTCATTTTTGGCAGTTTGCTTCCACGTCATCTCTCTTTTTTATCGTTTCTCAAATCATTGTGGCATGTTCTACGCCTCCTCTCTGTACTGACATATTCAGGTACTCAGTTTCTGTTAGGTATTTTCGCGGTGTTGCTGCCATGACAGAGAAGAAGATTTTCCCCTTAATTTTCAACGCGATATTTACCTGAACTGACTGATGTAGCTAGAGCTCTGCTCTTTTGTAATGGACATTCCATCAGCTATGATTAATTAGTTAATGATCTGTAAACTTCTCCATTCTATCTTATCAGTTTAGGTTGAGGAGTCACTAAAGGGCATGCAGTCCACTGTTAGTATCCCACAATGTGGTTGTCTGCGTCATGTTCTTGCAGAATGGGCTGTATCACTAAAGAAGCAAATCTGCTGCTCCTCTTATGATGCTGCTGCTTTTCTTAGGGTTCCATGCTTAGTCTTCAAGTCTTTCCAGAGCTTAAATTGCCCTCGAGTCTCAAATATTTAAACACATTTTTAAAATGTCCTTTTTCATTTTGATTATCTCTCTGTCGCTGGAATCAGAATCGTTGTAGAGGTGTCGTCGACTTTGCCTAGTTTACTCCATAGGCATTCCTACAGTGTACATATCTGCAAATGTGAACAATTTGTTTTGTAGTGTGCGTTCTGCTATCAATAAGTCCGATATATAGTTTTAGTCTAATATTTCTCATACCTTTCTTCAACTTGCAGATGGCAAGGTGCGTTTCTAGCCTTTGACATCAATAGCCAGCACAAAGTTCTGGTCTGAATACTCAGCGTGGATGTCCTTGGACCTTGGCATGGTTTCCTGACGTGTCATAGGTTTGCCCAGTGCGTGGCTGCTCAGTTACCACAGTCTTAACATAGCCATTTTTTTCCTGTGGATCTTCATGGGCACTTGTTCGAGAATCACCTTCCACACAAAGACATAAAATGCCTATTTGTTCTTACATCTAGTCCTTCGCCACTTTCGCGACAGGTTTGCGCCGGCCAGTCATTTTCTCTCCATTTCGGTAAGTGGAATTATCTTTCGTTGATTGACTGCGTGTCTGATACGTCACTTTGCTTGAAATCTGTTGCTTGACATCTGAGATGTGTATGTGTAAAGATCAAAGTTTTGCAAACTTTTCATTTAATCCTTATGGACATAATTCTTTATCCTTCCAAAATTCTGTGTTTTTCTTTTGTTGACTGAAATTGATAGCATATTTATCCATAGAACAAAGTGAATCATCTTCATTTTTCCAGTTTTCTTTCAGAGAATGATTATAGCAGATCAGCTCCAAACAAATATTATTAATCCTTAAACACCCGTCTTCGTCCTATCCAACACTTTATAGAGGCATGTTGGTAGTGGCAACAAAGGCCGCAGTACAGCAGAGACTCTCCACTAAGCCGAGGATCTTGTTGTGAACTGTGACCGCTGAAGACGGGTTAACACCTTCTGGCTATTGTAGAGCCGGCAGTCCCAAAACCATACTTTGAGTTAGTTAGGCTGCATAACACCAGAACATCCAAAGCCAATGATATACTGCTCTCAAACTCTTTGGAATGCTATTCAGATATGTTGTTTTCCAATCAATCTATTTAATTTTCAAATTGAATGTATTTTTTTCCTCCAACACTTCTCCTTCTAGTTATATTTGAATTGTCCACGTATCATTTCATGAGAGACACAATGATATTTTAAAACATTTTTGGTATGCAAGACTAGATCCTTCTGTTTCTAATCAAACTTGAGCGACCTCTATATTATTGTTAATGTAAATCATCTGTATCAATGATTTATTCCTCATTTTTGACTCTCGTTTTTTTTAAGTCTGAGAGAGGCTAATGTCAGCTAAGGGTGATTTCTGTGGAGATAAGGGAAAGGCTTCTTGTTCACTTCATCAGCTTTTATCTACTGGTGCTCCTACAGTTTCTGACCAGATGGCTGAAGCAGCTTCCGATGTCAGACCGGGTCTGAAGCCACCATTCCACATCTGACCACGGAGAACGTAACAGTGTCTGCAGGACCTCCTGAAGGATGTGTGGTGCTGTCAGTGAGGAAACCCGGAGCCTTCATTCCCTGGGACAACCCGGACAACCTCATCAGTCGGCAAGTGGAGAGAACCATGGATACAGCTGTGGCTGTCGTTTTCCTTCCCATCCTCTTCTCCATCAGTCTTCCCTGCAACATCCTCAACATGATCGTGTTCTACAAACACGGGCTAAAAGAACGTATCAACCTGTGTCTCTTCTCTCTCTCCCTGGTCGATTGCATATACATGCTGCACTCTTTTGCCTACAACGTTGACAAAATCTACTCCCAGTTCACCAAGGTGTCAGGGGTAGGAGTGGTGTTCGAGTTTGTGATCAGGAACAAGTTGATGTTTTTTCGTGGCATGAACTGGGTGTCTGGCTTTCTGTCCATGATGATCGCCTGTGAGAGATGTTTCTGTGTCTTCAGTCCTCACCGTTCACAGCAGATCCTGAAAACCAAAACGACTGGAATGATCATTCTTGTTGGTGCCGTTGTAATACTTGCCCTCAACTTCATCAGCACCACTCGCTGGAGCGTGGCCTGTGTCTTCGACCCTCAGACCCGCACAACGTCCAAAAATCTCTTTCCCAGTCAGTTCTACCTGCGGAATCAGAAACTGATTGACACCATTGCAGGACTTGTGATCAGCATGTTGTTGCCCTGTCACCTACATATCCGTCGTGTCCACTACCACCACCCTGACTTTCATCAAACTGAGGAAAGTAGTACATTGGAGGGAGCAGACCTCTTCGGTCACTCTGTCGTCCCGTGAGATCGTGTTAACACGCATGCTCATCGGAGTTTCAACACTGTACGTCATCTGTGCTCTTCCGGTCCTCGCTTTAGGCGTGTCTTTTGTTGTTTTTTCCGGAGATGAGTCTTCAAGGTCGACACTTCAATGCCTTTAACTTCATACTCAGCTTCTTCGAGTTGTTTTCCTATATCAATACCTCCTTCAATTTCTCCGTCTATTGCTTTCTCGGGTCCAAGTTTAAGGAAACACTAAAAGAACTCTGTTTTCAATGCTGTACGTCTGTGAAGAAGACAAAAAACAGGGAGGACAGGCAAGTAAGGAGATTTTGTTTGGGAGCAACCCTCTGAACAGTGTAAATTACACGTATGGTAGGCCTTGGGGTAGCCAGCTAACTTGGTAGATTTACTTTTGTGACTATCCTCAAATAAGATTCAAATCTGTAAAACGCGCTCTGTTCAAAGTATAGCCTCAGAAGCTCTGTACGTGCAGTTTTAGATTAACATACCCATCTTTTCAATGAGTACTGAATGTATAAAAAATAGGTTATTTTTGATTATGTTGAGGACACTTCCCCTTACAAGAATTATGTGACGGATGATTTTAATTATCATGGTTTCTGTTGAAGGCTCCAGATTATTCTGGAATCTGCTAAGTACTTGTTCAGTTATTCTGGACTCTGTTCAGGATACTTTATGTCAGTCTGGATTTTAGAGAACATATCTTTTTTATTTACTTTGCTCGAACATACAGTATTTTTTTTTTATTCTACCAAAGACGCTTCCAGTATTGCACACATAGACCAGTCGCTGAACATTTGGGGATCTCATCAGTGAGAGTCTCGAGGGTCAATAGATCGCATGGGAGTGTCACTAGGTCAGTAGAGAGTATTATTAGAGCACTTGGGCAGATAAATGTGTCACTGCTTGTATTACCAGATCATCGCTAATATGTCACTGGGATCACAAGGTCATCAGGCATCAGTAGTACGCTAGAAGTGTAAGCAGTCATTATATGGAGTCACTTTTGTCACTAAGATAGATCTATAAGCCACAGGCGACCATAAAGTCTTTAGTTCGTAAATGAATAATCAACAAAGGCCAGTGCTGAGTATTCGCGTGGTGTTTGTACAAAAGGGAAAAGCAGGAAATATGTATGGTCATAAAGTTCTTTTGTTTTGAACAAACAGAGCATCTGGTGCACGTGGGAAGAAGCGTGGTCTTGAAGAGGGTTAGAGGCTCTTTGACAGCAGCTGCAGGCTGATGGTGGTGATAGTTGGCGTTCACTAGCTGGCCTAGGCGTGGTGGGAGGAGGCCAAGCCTGCTGGGTGGTGGGCTTTGTCCTCTTCCTCTTTGAAGACAGAGACATAGGAGTATGTGTGCGGAGACACTGGAGACAGAAAGATGGATTGGGGAAATGATGATTAGGAGCAAAGGCTGATAACAGCAGATTACGGCTGTTAGGTCGTTAACAGAGAATCAGGAGCAAAGGCTGATAACAGCAGATTACAGCTGTTAGGTCGTTAACAGAGAATCAGGAGCAAAGGCTGATAACAGCAGATTACGGCTGTTAGGTCGTTAACAAACAGAGAATCAGGAGCAAAGGCTGATAACAGCAGATTACAGCTGTTAGGTCGTTAACAGAGAATCAGGAGCAATGGCTGATAACAGTAGATTACAGCTGTTAGGTCGTTAATAGAGACTTGACAGAAAAAAAAGAGATTTAACTAAAGCTGTGCCTACAGTACAAGCTGTGAGTCGCTGTAGCTGCGTATTAAACAGGGTAACATCAGTCTCTGTGCAGGCTGCCTGCCACACGACGAGCGATAGCCAGGCACGCGGGTTGTGCCAGTGGCGAATGATGGTAGTGTTTCTGACATCTGTCATCGCTCACAGCTGGCAGTTCCGGCACGGCCGTCGTTCGTGGTGTGGTGTGTTGTGGTTGGTTCTACAGTAACTGATATCACCCTTGTCGTCATACACCTATCACTGCTACATATCACCCTTTTTCATCATACACCTATCACTGCTACATATCACCCTTTTCATCATACACCTATCACTGCTACATATCACAGGTTTTGGTTTTGTCACCTACCTGTCCCAGTTCAAAGGTCGTCGACTGTTAGTCCACAGTGCAGCCCACAGAACATCTTGCAGAATGGCGAGATAAGACAAGACACGGCAAGATATGATCAAACAAGACAAGAAAGTGCATTTCACGTATCACCAATGGCTGACGGTTTCAGTTTCAGTTTCATCAAGGAGGCGTCACTGCGTGTGGACTAGTCCATATACGCTACACCACATCCGCTAAGTTTTGAGACCACACTGCGCATGCTTTTAAGCTGATGGATACATGATGATTAAAATCTAAGATGAGAGAATTTAGGAAAGGGTCTTGTGGCTACGACTTAGCAGATGGATGGATGACCTACGCATTAGCCCAACGCGCTGGTCAGACCTCGAGTATCTACCTAACATTGGTTGTGCCTTTTTTTTGTATGGCTGTCGCTGTGGCTGCACTTTCAATTATGAGCTGCGCAGTGAGCTGAGCTGCGCAGTGAGTTGAGCTGCGGCTGCACTGTCTCTGCCTGGTGAAAAAGGGTGAAGTGGTCACTCCAGGGGTAGTGCTAATGGCGAGTGACGGTAACGTGTCCAATATTTCGTCGCTAGCCGTTAATACTACCGGCGCCGTTGTCCAGAAGCAATGACGAAAGAGAGATATGTCTGGCCGTATACGTTGGGCTTGAGTGTGATGTTAAAGTCTGTGATTGGCCGTCTCTCTCAAAAGGAACTTAAAACAATCCCAATAGTGTCGCCGCAAGGAAAACTGAAATCGGGGTCAACGGTAATGTATAGGAACAGAGATGTTGCAAAACAGATTTTGGTGGTTTGTTTACACCACCTCCCTCCTCGTCACTTTGAAACTGTGCTTGGTTTGACCACCTCAAAACGTTTGTTGTTGTTGTTGTTGATTTAGTTTATAGAGTATGTGCCAAACGTTGACTCATTTCGAACAGTAGTATGTCCAACTTTGAATGTTAGTAGCATGTATAAAAATGCTGTTGTAAACCGAAAATCTTAATGTCTTCATGGTTGTGGTGTGTTCGGATGTTGAAGGATGGTTTCTGTGTTTCATCAAGGTCAAACACATTGCCATTCACTTGAAATGGGTTTTAAAAAGACTCAACATCACACTAAGTGACGCCAGAAAAGTGTGCAGAAGTTGAAGTTGGACCGGGGCATTTTGGATTGGGAGCTTTGTTTGTTTGTTTGTTTTTTTCAGGTAAAGTGTGGATTGTGGAGTGCCACCTGATCAGCCCAGATCTATAGCCAACCCCGTGAAAACAACTGATTCAGATGGAATTAGGCAATCAGACGTTAACAAACAAAGCAAGAAGCTATTCATCCCACTCATTCAAACACAGCATTTACCAATAACGGCAGATTGATATCTGGAGGTATTACTTTTCTATTCCTCTATTCAACTTTGTCCATTTACAATAGTTTTTGCTCTCGTTGCTTTAAATCTTTATCTGATCAATCATTTTTTTATTTCAAGGATTGTTTATTAACACAACAAGGAAGTTATTCTAAGGTCAACAACATGAACACATAAACAAGTAAAAAATCCTAAAAGGGATAATGCAGTGCTGCCCCAAATCTTTCTCCCTCTACCTCTCTCTCTCTCTCTCTCTCTCTCTCTCTCTCTCTCCCCCCCCCCCCCCCCACACACACACACACGCGCGCGCGCGCGCGCGCGCGCACACACACACACACACACACACACACACACACACACACCACACACACACACACACACACACACACACACACGTACACACACACACAACACACACACACACACACACACACACACACACACACACACACACACACACACACACATGGCCGCGCGCGCGCGCGTGCGCGCGTCATTCAGTTGCATATCCTTCAAAAGAGAGAGAGAGAGAGAGAGAGAGAGAGAGAGAGAGAGAGAGAGAGAGAGAGAGAGAGGGGGGGGGGGGGGGTGGAGGAGGGGAAGGAAAAAGGAGGAAAGGGAGGAGAAAGAGAATGACAACCTTCAGCATAGCTGAATCTGGCTTTTGTCTCCAGTTCCTGGAAGTCGTTGTCTCAGAGCCACGGTTAGATCCTACCCTGTTGACTCGTGTTCCCCCCCCCCTGCATTACAGACCCCGGAGAGAGAGAGAGATCGTCAGAGCTTGCAGAGCGACAGTTCAAGACACTGGCTTCAGTACCTCTACCCCTACCTCCCCCCACCTTCTCTAACATCCAAGATGTGTGCTTCTAGAAGCTGCACCACGTCAGTTTTGAGTCTTTCCTCCGGACATGGTCGCTAGAATCGACATGAGTCAAAGATTAAGGGGTGCACACTGTCAGGTGTGAGGAGACGTACCAGTGCAGTTTGTATGGGGGATGGGGGGGGGTGGGGGGTGAATTATATTTAGGTCGTCCAGTTTTTCTCCAGTTTCTCCTCTCTCTGTCTCTCTCTTATAAACTGTTCTATTCCTATTGATATCTGTGTTTTCTTAATTTTCTTTCTCAAGCCTTTCCTCCTTATTCCAGGGAAACGTACGTGGGGAAGTGACGACAGGCGAAAAAGGACAACAAGGCAAACAGACAGAACATGCAAGCTGGAGTGCAGACAAAGAAAGGGTCCAGCATCACGTATGGACATGATTCAGGGTGCCAACGCTGCAGGTGGAATGTAGACCAACATAGAGTCCAGCATCACGTATGGACATGATTCAGGGTGCCAACGCTGCAGGTGGAATGTAGACAAACATAGAGTCCAGCATCACGTATGGACATGATTCAGGGTGCCAACGCTGCAGGTGGAATGTAGACAAACATAGAGTCCAGCATCACTTATGGACATGATTTAGGGTGCCAAAGCTGCAGGTGGACGCACAGAGGGATTACAGCAACATGCAAAAGCATGTGTCATTTATATGACATCCTGGTGGAAGGGGTGCAACATGATAACAATAAAAGACCGGCGGTTGTGAGGAACCAACCTTGAAGTACGGAAATCAATAAAGAGGAAAAATACATATATAGTGTGAAAAAAGCAAACACCTTACGTCACGAACATAGATGGCAGAGACAAGCACAGAGGCGTAGGAATGGTTGCTCAAGTCTCTCCAGAATAGTGGAAGGATACCTCTCCCCCCCCCCCCCCTCCATAGTGCAACACCTCAAAACCCAAGGAAGGAATGGAGTAAGACTTCCCATCTGGCAGAATCCGGCCTCTCGCTGTGAGCCGGCACAGAAAGGCTCGTAGGTGAACACCCTTCCAATACACGTTCAAAGGACACATCATGGGAACAGGGAAAGATCTGTCCTACGAACCACAAAGTATGCAGGAATGATACATCAGAAAAGTGCAATGTTCTGGAAGAAGTGGATACATCAGTAGCTGCAGATCTTCTCAAAACTTGGAACAACAACTAATCCAACTCTCCCAGCCACTATTCCAGCATTTCCCACCTTAAGAGTTTTGAAATAGTTTGCCAGACTAAGGGAGTGGGATGCAGTTGATTCCGTCTCTCACTTGGGTTAGACAAAGACCAGCAGGCTTAACCAGCAACAGGAAGGCAACGAAATGAAAGAGACCCATCCTCCTCACTCTAAATGAATAGCCAGGGAACCCGGGACAAACAAAACAAAACAACCTCCCTCCCTGGCCGACTGACAGAGACAAAATACGCAAACCAAAACAAACCCCAAAACTCGGTTGAACACATGAAGGATCAACTAAAGAAAAACAAAATCCATTCCGGTTAGAGAAAGATGGGCATAATCTTTTTCTCGCGTCATTATGAAAGAAAAGATTGTTGGTAATAAACTCTGGCAGATCTTTACAGGCGCAACCACCGGGAAGGTTCGGAAGATGGTTTTATGTTAAAAGGATGTATCCAGGAAGGAATGACTAGAATTGAAAATATTGGGGGCGCGTTATTTTGGACACGTGTGTGATGTGACGGTTCATAGAATTCACTTCCTCACAAAGTCAGCAGTAAAACTGTGCCTGGAAAAGAGTCCCTCAGAACCACCTCACTTCAAAAGAAAAAGAAGCGACCACATGAGAATTAATCTATGAAACAACCCTTACTCACTTTCACACAGCAATGCATAAACAAATAAGACTAAACCAATTAAATTCCCCAAAAAAAACAAAAAAAGGGAAACAACTACCCTTCTTTTCCCTCTATCCCAAGAGGAAAAAAGGAAAGGTCGCTAAGAATCCACTACAATGACCCACATCAGCGCTGCCAGAAACCAGGAGCTCCAGCCTGATATCTTGCTGTCTATTGAAGTTTCGATGCAGAGGTAAAAGAAAACATTTTGCCACTGGTTTCCACTGATCTCCATCATACAGATTTATTATACAAACAACACTCAAATAAATGAAGGCTTCCAACACAAATGAACGTCTGATTTATGTACTAAACTGGAAGAGCCCCCGATGAGTTGACATGATAAACTGGAACAGCCATCAACACTTTCTGGATAATCTGGAAAATAACTTTCTGGATAATAACTCAAATAAAAATCAAATGTTTCCAAGTTCTGCTTTGTAAGACTTGCCTCAACAGTTTATATGTTTCTTATAGAATGAATCATTTACTCTATATCGTAACCCGAAACTTCGAGGGAGAAATCTCACCGATGTTTCACAGCGTAAGGTGCTTGTACAGACGGTATCCACCACAGTGAAGGACTACTCTAGAAACACATATAAAGAAGACTCATTAAAGACCCTTGTCTGACGTTCTTGTCCTGCAGCCTTCTTTGAAGGTAACTGCCTGCTAAGAACACAAGCACTCCAAATGGTCTTGCACAGCTGTTCCCTCGTGAACGCAGTGATTGGACCCCCCCCCAGTTCGATGTTTTGTTGCCCTTGATTACTACATCAAGAAGTGTCAGGATGAGATCAACCAGTTGAAGTTAGCCTTACGAGAAAACCCCAAATCGGCCAAGAAGAACGACAGGCACTGAAAGAAATGAACAATCACATAGACATCGTAATCAAATTACAGAAAAGGGATAACCATAGCAATGTGCTCAAACAACTTTAAAATAAAAAGGCCCTAAGATGTGGCAGAGTCTCGACCGTCGAGCAGGACAATGCTTGCACTGGCTTGTATGACCATCAGTGAGCCATCTCCAACGTCCAGCTCCCACAGGAAGCTACAAGGGCCATTACGACGGAACCCCATGAAGTCAAATTATATACCTTGCCAAAGATACACGAGCCGGTAACCCTGGCAGACCGATCTCTCTGCATATCCCTTCACCACAGCCAAAGTGTCACAATCTCTTGGCATAGTGTTCCGGTCCCTTGTTCAAACATCTATCCACGTCTGTCAAGGACATGTCATGCCCCGAGTATACTGAATGACTTTTCCTTCCCAGGCAGCAGTGAGAACCGACTGATAGGCACTATCCAGCCACAAGGTCTGAACATCAGCGTGACATTCCATTTCCAGCCAGTCTCCATCCCCATCTCCCTCCCTCTGCCCCTCACCTCTCTAACCCTTTCACTCTTCCCTCTATCTCTTCTTTTTCAGCATCTCCCATCCACCTCTCTCGTGACGTATTGAAGAAACCAATCCCCACTACCATTTGAAATTTCCTGTCTCAAACATCCCTCTTAAGAAACTTATTAGGTTCAAGACCCTCAAACAGCATGTCGTCGAGAAACTAGCAAGAGGTTGGTGACCAGCGGAGGTCAGACCTCTTTTGCTTTGAGTGTGTGGTGTGAGCTTGAACAGCCAGCCATTGTTATACCCTGCGAATGATTTAGTCGTTTAAGTATCTTTTTTTGCTTTTTCTTTTCTTTTTTTTTTTTTTTACCAGGCAGTGCACTGCATACTTAGGCAGGAGGATGGCCATATTGTTATGGAAAGGCGACATTGAAGTTCAATTTCAGGCTATGGGTGCGGACTGACTACAACCAAGCGGAAAATTTCCAAACTAAAAAAAAAACGTGCGAAGACTTCGGAGATCAGGGACGCTTTCGTGTCCTTGAGAATCATGTGAAAGGTTCATGACCTCAAAAAACACATTATGACACTATTGCAACATGTATTTAAGGCTCTTGGAGGTGACAAATGTACTCATGTGTCTTTGAAGAACACATGAAAGGATCATGACCTCCAAAGCCTTGAACCTACTCAAAGAGCACGTTATGAAACTGCTGCAAAAGGGTACGGACTTTTAAGGCCACGGACGTTTTACGTGCCCTTGAGAATCACGTTTAAGGTTCATGGCCTCAGAAAGCATGCTATAAAACTACTGCGACGGATTAATTCAGGACTTAAAGAGATGATGTCCCTGACAGTTGCGGTGAATGGTTCATGACCTAAAATATGTAATCATGTGTGTATTTTACTTTTGCGATTACACCTTCCAGAATTATCGTACCTCATTACTGTGTACAAGCCCAATGCGGAGCCCTTACAAACCAAAGTCTGTATTGTAAGCCACACACTACAAGCTGTGTTGACATGCTCACCTTCGCCTCATAATTATACGCAGTTGCTGCTCTCTCTTTCTGTCTCTCTCTCTCTCTTCTCCCTCCTCCCTCTCTCTCTCTCTCTCTCTCTCTCTCTGAGTTTCTATCAGAACAAGATTTTGGACTAGTGTGGATGACCCAGGAAGTAGGAAATGAGCAACAGTTCATTGCGGAATTTAATGACAGGCTCTATTTGTTCTTTTAAACAGAACTGGCACTCAGATATGGAAAGCAGAGAAAAATATCCCTGGTTTTTCTCATTTAAGATGTGTTTCATTCTGAAAAGTTTCTCAATGTCATAACAGATAAATGGCACAGAATAAATTACGCAAGATTTAGGTTGAGAACTTTAGGTTTTAATGCGAACAAAAGATGGTTTGAATGTGAAACATCCACAGAATCTCCTTGTCCTGCTTGTAGACATATTCTTGATGACGAAGAACACTTTCTGTTCCACTGTACTGCTTGTAATGAAGTGCGGACAAATTGGTCACGAATGAATTTGTTTTTGTTAACCTTAGATATGATACACACTAGGAATGAAAGTGTACTATTTGTTTGCAGGAAAGGAAGAGGGAAATGTTATTGTTCTATTACCTCCCCCCCCCCCCCCCCCTTGTCAAAAGCCTCTTTGGTAATGACAATAAAATATAAAAGTGTCAAAGTCTCTCTCTCTCTCTCTCTCTCTCTCTCTCTCTCTCTCTCTCTCTCTCTCTCTCTCTCTCTCTCTCTCTCTCTCTCTCCATTCGAAAAAGTTTCTTAATGTTATTAAAGATAAATGGCAAAGAAGTTGTTACGCAAGATTCAGGTTACCAACCGTAGGTTTCAATGCAAACAAAAGATGGTCGAGTGTGGAACATCCACAGAATCACCATGCCTTCATGTGGATATACTATTGATAAAGAAAAGCACTTCTTATTTCAATGTACTGCATACAGTGCTGTGCGTGCAAAATGTTCCTTTCTTACTTTGGATGTTTGTGAAAGGCAAAATGTTGCTTCTTTCTTCTTTGTTATCGTCTGATGACGACTGTATAATCAAGTCAGTCGCTAAATTTATTACAGAAGCAATGAAAATAAGACAAAAGCATTTATAATATTGTATATAAAAAGAAGACTTAAACTAAAAAATATGACTAAAAGCATGTGGAATAGTTTAGTAATATAGTTATCGTCTAAAAGAGTGGATGGTAGGATCAATCTGTAATATTACATTTTCCTACTTTCGTGTCAACTTTTTTTTTTTATGTTTTGCTTGTTTTGATTTGATTGATTATTGGGAATAACTGTGTAATATCGCTTGTAGTGTAAGCAAGAAGAATGTGATATTACCCTATTACCCCCCCCCCCCCCCCCCCCCCTTTGTCATAAGACCTTTTGGTAATGACAAGAAAATATCAAAGTGTCATCTCTCTCTCTCTCTCTCTCTCTCTCTCTCTCTCTCTCTCTCTCTCTCTCTCTCTCTCTCTCGGTAGCGTCCATTGCCTGTTTCCCAGCAAGAAGACTTTTGAAAAGTATCTGAACCTTTTTGGTGGTAACTGTTGTTGACAGTGTGCTGCAGGACCTGTGTCTGTCGTCATTCCGTACAGAAGGCGGGGAACAGCCAACTGTCCTAATGCTCCGTCTGACCCACCCCGTCAGTCCCCTGTCAACGACGCTCTGTGTTACACAGTGGCCTATCGCAAGAAATGGCCGTCGTAGACTACAAGAGATAAAAGAAGAGCCGAGGCACACCTGACAAATTTAGTTCAAGAGCAGAGGAAACATAACTTTTCGTCTCACTCAGCCCTGTTTCTGCCTACTGGTCCAAGTTTAGTTCACAGTGAAACCAGTGCTACAACACGGGATACTTTCCAAGATGACGAGCAGAGAGTGCACGTGAGACACGGCCTGACGAGCTGAACTCTGTCAGTGACAGTGACTCATCGTCGGTGACAGTGAAGCAGAGTGACCTGACCCTGCGAGTCTGGACGGACCGTCAAACTGCCGCTGACGATGAGGAAGAGCATGGGACTTAACTTGAATGGTGTCGCGGTGAAAATTTTTACACAGTCTGTGACAGCCGTGGAGCGTAGTACGTCAGCTGCTATGAGTGAAATAAACAAGACTGTTGTGCAAAGTGGTGATGGTGTCAGAAGTGCTACTCCAGATGATGACACAGGGCAGATTAGTGGTGTGACTAGTGACATTTTCAATGAAATCAAGTTTGAAGAAATGAAAAGACTACATCAAAATTTCAAGCCAAACGAAGGCCGTCCTGGTGTCGATGGCAATCCTCTGGACGCAGACGGCGGCAGTGCTTTCTGCCAGAGTGCTCGCGTCTGCTGCCTTGGACACTACCGTAGTGCTAGTGAGCATTCCATATTGCGAAGACCTTTGCTTGTGTAATGATATTCACATTGTTGTAATTGTCCGTTTCGATCACGCCTCCCACCGCTGCCCTACCTCGTTGTAAATGGGCGGAGAGCCTAGCACAATAAATATTTGCATTCCCTGTCTGTCTGTCTGTCTGTCTGCTTGTCCGTTGCTCTGTTACATACGCTTTACCTATCCTCTTCAGAATTGAATATAGTATTATGATTCTCACTTACGTTTGATTTATTTGTACTGGTTTTATTTTTTTTTGTCTTTGTGTCTATATCATTATGCATATGATTTTGATTTCTTAATACATATAATGAAAATTCTGTAAAATGTTATGGACTTGGGAAGTGAGGGACATTACATATGTCTTTAAGATCATGTACAGTATTCACGGCCTCAGAACCATGCTCTGGAACTACTAAAAAATGTGACGGTCTCATGGAGGTCAGAAACCTCACTTGATTTGAGGGTGGGATATCCAACAACCATCCGACTCCGCATTCAAGATTTACGTACGTGGTGCAAGGTCTCTCTTTTGTTTTTTTTCTTCTTAAAGAACATGTTTAGACGTGTACAGACGGGCTGCTGACAGCACTGTTCTGTAAGGATGACAGTGGACGTCAGAGCCACATGAACATGTCCTTGGGGATCACGGAAGGGTCACGATTTCACATTGACACGATCGCTGGGAAAGCAAGATGTTAGCGAGAGTAGCTCACTAATTGAATACGCATAGAAGGAGGCAGGGGGGCTGAGGGGGTGGGATGGGGTGGGGGATGGGGATAGAAACCCGCTTGCCAGCTAATCTAGCTGGTGCTCGGGTAGCGGCGTCAAGGGTTGTGTGGTTGACGTCGCGTTCCCCCGTGTCAGAGAAAGTGCATTCTTCTGGGAGAGCGTCTCTCCCCAGATCTGGATTTTGGGATTCATTCCTGTTCCGTTCAGCTAGAGGTCGTGTTCTGGCGGGTTGTAAGGAGCTGTTTTGGTTGCTGTTCTTCCGTTGGCGCAGTTTCAGCTCTGTGTGCAGTGACTGAGAATCGTCAGGAGGCGAAGTTGCTTTTCCTGGGAGTTAGTTCTGTGTGTGCACAGGGAAGAACGACGGTTGGTGTTTACCTTGTGTTTCATCTAGGACTGGGCACTGCAAGCTGAAGTGTAGTCGCGTCAAGACCATTTGTCTTGGAGGTTAAAACCAGTTCTGTCAACTGTTGGAAGCAGATCCAGGGTCTGACCTTAGGGGAGTTGTACCGAGGCAGGAGTTTGAACAGGTACTGAGTGTTGTTACTGTTTTCCTGAGTCCAGGAGTGGGCTGAAACCAGTTCAGCTGCGTGCTGAATTTAGGTCCAGTTTCTGGCCTTAGTGGAGTTTGCCAGGGTGTGAGCTGATAGCCGCTGTTGTCTTGAGTCCAGAGTGGGCCAGGGTCAATAGTCCCTTAGAGGAAGTTTCACCGGGAAGCCTGGTAAGAATAATCATTTTGGTCTATGTGTTGTGAAGCTATCAGTGCGCAATTTGAACTTGAATGTGCTTGTATAATGAGACTACCAGTTTAACAACTGGTAATTTGATGGATACGAAAGTAAGGGATTATGTGTTGTTTTATTTGGGTGAAATAATTTGTAATTGTTAATGGGTGTAGTGAGATCCAGCTCTGGCTTTTTCAAGGAATTTTTGTTGGACAATTGCCTGGATCATTTCAAATAATTTGACTAGATTTATTGAATCAGTAAGCCTGTGTCTTTATTAGTGGTTGTTAAAAACCTTAGATTCTTATAACCCTCTGTACAGGGGTTTTTCTATTTTTTGTTGATTGAGTCATCATTGGGCTCAGTCCAGGGGAGAAGTGAGAATGGCGGGGGGAGGGGGGGGGGGGGCTACACAAAGCTCTGCGCTTTCAGAACATAGTTGTGGACCAAGTTGTAGGCCAAGTGCTGAACCAAGTCGTGGACCAAGCTGTGGACCAAGATCTGGGCCAAGGAAGGTGAACCTGAATGAACTTTAACCCCTTGCTGTTGGCAATGATGTGTGAGGCTGCGTGCCTCTGAACTTTAAATTTTATTATTTTCTTTTCTACTGAGTCGTCTGGGGAAGGGGGGGGGGGGGTCTAAATAAACTAATTTAAATAAACATATTGAAGTTGAATTTCGGTTAATCCCTCCTTTGTGAAAGAATGTTGTTGTGTTTAAGTGTCGTCTTGTTGCTTATCGAATCTTTCTAACAGCCAGAGGTAGATCAACCTTTAAATGAAGGACAGTTTTGCACAAAATCTCTATGAAAATACCCCAAGACAATTTGGGAAAAGGAGGTTGAGATACACATTATCTTACAAAATTATTTAACAAGGTAAAAGACCTATGAAATGGCATCTAAAATCACTTCCCCTGACAGTAGAAAATGATCATATTTTACACTAGAGCCATAGCAACAGATTTTCATCACCGTGCAGAACATGCGAGTCGGAAACCCGACTTGGTGAAGGTTTCTGCGAATGCTGGAAACCAAGCTTGCATGACTTATGAAACGCTGACTATTAATTTCCGACGGTCCCTGAAATGGTGATGGTGATGCTGATTTACTGTTCTGTGTCTGCAGCAGCTTAACTTTTGCTTATCAGGCATTCTCTCAAGGAAAGGCCCATGCCAGCATTGTCTATAGACTACGATAAGGTGAGTGATTCGGCATCTACCCTTTCTACAGCAGCCAGACTTTATCTAGCCGTTGCCACCATCACCACAACAAAGCAGCACCGTATCATCAACAGCAGCAGCAGCAGCAACAGCAGCAGCAGTAGTAGTAGCAGCGGCTGTGGCAGTCACCAGCTGTACCCATGACAAAATATTTGCAAAACAAAAAGGGAGACTGAAAATGTCTCACTACTGGGACACATCAGAGGTAATAATTTATATAAAAAAAAATGAGAAATGGGTCGAAGACAAGATCTCAACAAATATTACAATTGCCTTTACTCCCGAGAACTTCCGAGAAAATTCAGACATATTTTCATAGAGTGCAAGTAAAACTAAAGCTTTTGAGGAAAACCTACACCAGTAGCAAGCCATGGGAAGACACACAGCGGCCCCATACCACTGGCTCAACGAGAGACAAAAATGAAGTTCTCTGTTTTCGCCACAGTTCCAGAAAAAAGACGATAGTCGTAACGAACAAGGCGATAATCCAGACATACAGCCTCTTTCAACAGCACCTTACCAACGATCGTCACCACCTAGGCACCGTTACAACGTTTTGATCAACACGTTTCCATCAGATAATTGTCGACTACGTAATTTTTAAGCACACACGTATGGTGTAGATAACAAGAAACACACACCCAGAACAATTGGGGGAGGGCATGTAGAGAGAAAAGGGAGGGGATAGGTGTTTGTCAGCTAAATATATTTTAAAACGTAAGAAAAAGCTGGGTCCTGCTAAATCCAAACATGTGGACAAGAATAGGGAATGATGGAGAGGAAGAGGAAGGGAAGAGTACTATAACGGATTAAACTGCAAATACAAGCTTTGTTGTAATACTATCACAGAAAATCATTTAGAAATGGTGATGAAGACGGGAGGGGAGGGGGGGGGGGGGGAAGGCGAGAAATTACTGTACTTAGACGCCAACCCCACCACCACCACCACCACCACCACCACTCACTGACTATTCATGTCTTCAGGCCTGCAAAAAGAAATCGATATCCCCCTTTTGGGACGGACAGCCCCCCCCCCCCCCCCCCCCCCCCCCCCCCCCCCCCCCCAACCACTCGCTTGTGTTCCTTTCTTGTCGTCTACTTGTTGAAGGAAAAACAGTGGAATAGCCATTTTTTAACTCTAAGTCCGAAGAGAATATGAGCATGCACACTTCCCTCTTTTCGTTTTTCTCACAAGCACGGCATGATCATTCAAAGCAATAAATAGTGGGCTTGCACTTACGCTTATATATTTTTTTGGTTTGCACTCATGTTTATATTTTTCATGTCTGAGTGTGTTTTGTTTGACCGTAACTATCTGTGTATTAGTATTTGTTTTAGTGTGTGTGTGTGTGTGTGTGTGTGTGTGTGTGTGTGTGTGAGTGTGTGTGTGTGTGTGTGTGTGTGTGTGTGTGTGTGTGTGTGTGTGTGTGTGTGTGTGTGTGTGTGCGCGTGTGCTCTGTGTGTGTGTGTGTGTGTGTGTGTGTGTGTGTGTGTGTGTGTGTGTGTGTGTGTGTGCGCGCGCGCGTATCATTGTGTACGTGCGGGTACATGTGAGTATTGTGATGATGTGTCTGTCGGTTGGTTGGTCTTCAATTTAACATCTCTTCATCAAAACTGATATTAAACGGTGAGGTTTTGTGTCAGTGTGTGTGTGTGTGTGTGTGTGTGTGTGTGTGTGTGTGTGTGTGTGTGTGTGTGTGTGTGTGTGTGAGTGAGTTAGTGCATGTGACAGCGTGACCATGGACTCAGGTACATTGCTGTGATCTCTCTCATGCAAAGGCAGCTGTAATACCATGATGTTATAGCCTACCAGAAAAGAAAAAAAAATGGTTCTGTGCTTTTTTTTTCCTTACCGTCAAAGCTCTCCTTATGCATGAAACATAACTGTGTACTCTGTCACAACTGGACATTGGTCATCACACACAGTCAATCGTGCTAACCTGAAAGCTGGACATGATGCAGAAACATAGAAAGACATGTCTGAATGTCATGTTGCTTGCACTGGGCGACGTTAATGCTTGCTGTTCCCAGTGATGTACAATCTGCTACAAACATTGTAGGAGATGGAGTTGATGTCGTTGTCTCGCTCACCATCACCATCAGTGGGGGGTGTCGACAGATAGGCTGGATGAAAAAGACTGCTCTGGATGAGGATGTTGGGTTGGTAACCCTGGGTAATGTAGTTGCCAATTACTTCCAGTTACACAGTATCTCTTACCTGTCATGAGTGGTGTTGAGGTTGCTACCACTCCCAACATCTCCATTAGTGGGGTGTTGACACAGGTTGGATGAGCGGAATATAATGGTACAGATGTCTCCCGTCGACCATGATGACAATGGCTGCAATACAGGAGAATCAGCTGGACCAGATTTGCCAACAGTCAGGTCCGAGGTTGGTCTCAGTCAGCCACTACTTCTGTTTTTGTCCTCTGACAATTCTTTGAAAGCCTTTAAGCCAAGCGCTACCCTCTCTGTGTTGGAAACTAGGACGTTTCCTCATGGTCTTGGTAAGTGCCTTGTTATGACGTATATCTGTTGTAACGACGTGGTGTGGTGTGGGGTGTGTTGTGGGGTGTGTGTGTGTGGAGTGGGTGTGTGTGTGGTGTGTGGGTTTTGTAGTGGTGTGTGTTTGTTTGTTGTGTGGGTGTGGTGTGGTGGTATATCAGAACCGCCCTCACTTTACGTTCCGCACGGGGCGCCGTAGACCATTTAAAAATACTTCTCTCAGTAGTCACAAAACAGCTGTTTTTAATCCACTTACACGAACAATTTTCTTTCCTGAACCAAAATAATGCTTAAATATCTGCTAGTGGTGAAGTTCCTACGCTTACTCTCATATATTTCTCCCTTTTTCTTTGACAACTGTATCTTCCAAATCATTTTCCTCTTCCTTTTTCTACAGTAATCAATTACCCTTCCCTCCCTTTTTTCCTCTCATTTCCTTTATTTTCTCTTCTTTTTTTCTTCATTCTTTTCTTTACATTCTCTTTCCCTATCCTCCTCCATTCTAAAATTTTACTTTATTTCTTCACACAAAGTGTTTTCA
>JADBJO010017678.1:0-37033 GCA_016801955.1 Conus betulinus | reverse complement strand
GTTAGATTTATTTACACCAATTAAGGATCTGTCCCTGTTTTGGATTATATTTAATTAGTTACATAATAAGCATAAGGGATTGGCCCTCTTCGGGTTGGATAGAATTACTTACAGCAAACAAAGGATCTGTCCTGTTTGGGTTAGATAGAATGACAGTAATAAAGGATCTGCCCTCTTTGGGTTAGATGTGATTACTTACAACAACAAAGGATCTGTCCTGTTTGGGTTAGATGGAATAACAGTAACAAAAGATCTGCTGTCTTTGGGTTAGATGTGATTACTTACAACAACAAAGGATCTGTCCTGGTTGGGTTAGATCTTATCACTTACAACAATAAAGGATCTGCCCTGTATGGGTCAAGATGTAAGTAATTACAGCAATTAACTGAAGGATGTATCTTATGTGGGATAGAAACACATCACTTACACTACAGTGAGGAAGGAAGTGTCCTGTGTGAGATCCATACAGTCACTTACAGCAACAAAAGATCCATCCTGTTTGGGATAGATACAACTGCTTAAAGCGACAAACAATCTGACCTGATCCTGTTAAATAGCCATCCCTGCAATAATGAAGCCTCTGACCTGTTTCAGGAGTGGTGGTCCTGAAGGTGTGGCAGTACTGAATGTTGAGGTACTTCTCGCGGGCCAGTAAGCAAAACTGGTGGTGTTGGGGGGTCGCAGGCAGCGTAGAAAATCCGCTTCAGTTTCCGTTGATAGGAAAATGTTGAGAAAACGATAAAGATCAGGGCGGATGAGAGGAACTGGGATGGGATGGACAGTGAGACAAGAAATAACACACACACACACACACACACACCACACACACACACACACACACACACACACGCACGCACACACACACGCACGCACGCACGCACGCACGCACGCACGCACGCACGAACGCACGCACGAACACACACACACCACACACACACACACACACACACACACACACACACACACACACACACACGCACCACGCACGCATCCATGCATGCACACGCCTGCACACACACACAAACACACACACACACACACACACACACACACACACACACACACACACGCACGCACGCACGCACGCACGCATGCACGCACGCACGCACGCGCGCGCACGCACGCACGCACGCACGCACACGCACGCACGCACGCACGCACGTACACACACGCACGCACCCACGCACGCACCCATGCATGCACACACACACACACACACACACACACACACACACACACACACACACACACACACACACACTGACTGACTGACTGACTGACTGGAACCAGTTATTGTCAGATTAACTCAAAGGTGTACTGACATTTTAAGAAAACATTATGAACAGAATGCCAACGTTTTTTCATTCAAAGCAAAGAAGGATAATTGACACACAAAAATACACGCGCACACATACACAAACACGCGCACATACAAACAAACACGCGTGCGCACGCGCGCGTACTCACGCAAACACACACACACACACACACATACATACGCGCGTGTATACGCGCGCGCGCACACACAAATGTACGCACTTACACAAATACACAAATACACACATCTCAATACGAACACGCCCATACCCACACTTACACCCAAACTTACACACTCACACACACAGACATATATACGCCCACTCACACGCGCGCACGCACGCACGCACACACACACACACACACACACACCACACACACACACACACACACACACTCGCACACACACACACACACACACACCACACACACACACACACACACACACACACACACACACACACACACACACACAACACGCACGCGCGCGCGCGCGCGAGCGCAAACACACACTCATACTCGAGCACTCGTACACACATGCATTCACTCTCACAAACACACGCATACACGCACACATACGCGCACACGCACATATACACCCACGCTCTCACGCGCGCGCGCTTGCTTACACACACACACACACACACACACACACACACACACACACACACAGAGAACAAAAATATACCAGCACTCACCACACACACACACACACACACATACACACACACACACGCACAAGCAGAGTGAGTGAACTAGCACGGTTGACTTTTGACTACTTTCCGCAGCACGTGACACATGTGAATGTGAGTGTGGCGTTGGGATAATGCCCCAGCATGCAAAGTTCGTCCCAGCATTCGATGTTCGCCACAGCAAGCAAAGTTCGTCCCAGCATGCAAAGTTCGCGCGCGCATTTGATTTCACTGTCTACAGAACGACGGACAACAAAACTGCGACGTTAGCAAGAAGGGCTGGTCTAAGTCGGTAAGTGTAAGTGTGACACACAGAGAGAGAGAGAGAGAGAGAGAGAGAGAGAGAGAGTCTGCCTGTCTTTGGTCGGTTTGGCAGCCTGTGACTGAGAAACACGTCATGAACATGAAGGGTCTTGAAAGAGACACTAATTTCGTTGTCATGCCCATTCCACGTTCAAACTGAAGGGAAGCTATAAGAGCACGCTGAAGTTTTAATGTGTGTGAAGTGTCAGTTTGACTGATCTCACAAAGTCCTCATTTTTTTGTCGTTGAAATCAAACAATAAGGGCGTACATATATAAAATGATTTTTTTTTAATTTGGTGGGAAGAATACCTTTGAAACCCCTCTCCCGTACCAAACCTTTCTTCCCGTCAAATATCAAGGACGTTCGATTGCAGAAAATACCCCCCCCCCCCCCCCAAAAAAAAAAAAAAATACTGACATGATAAAGAAACTTACTGTGCCAGTCCATTTCAGTGAATCAGATTGACTGTATTGACGATGAGCTCCAGGGGAAGGGGACGTGCGAGATGAAATATGTCTACTGCCCTCTCCGTTCCCGCCCCCCCCCCCCCCCCCCCGCCCCCGCCTCCCCCCTCCCCCCCCCCCCCCCTCTCGGCGCCTCCCTCCCCTCCCCTTCGCTTCTGAACATACTACAAAGTGTGATTGGTGTGTGTGTGTGTGTGTAAGGACACGAGCGGAGGTAGTTAAACTGAGAGGTGACTCGAGTTAATGTCTGCCGAATATGCTTACGATTTCCTTTAGTTGAACACTAGCCATGGGATGGTCTGTATGGGGGGGGGGGGGGGGGGGGGCGGGGGGGGGGAGTGTCAAGCACATACTTTTTGTTTAAAATTGAGTTGGGGGGGGGGGCTGGAAGAAGAATGGAATGGGGGGGGTAGGAGAAGACAGCTTTCCTAAATCAGCAGGATGTGTTGTGGATGGACCGGGGGGGGGGGGGGGGGGGGGGAGGAAAAATTATTGATTTTTTTAAAAATGACACGTCGGTTCGTTTAGGGTAGCCTGATAAAATGGCCTTGTTTACTGATTTGAGGAAAAAGCTAAGTCTGACCAGATTTATTCTCCCCCTGCCTCTCCCCTTCTCCACTTGCATGGCTTGCAACTAGCAGCCTTTATTCATTTTTGTTTTTTTAACTCGGATGAAATTAATTCAGTTCTTGGAGTGTTATGGCCTAAATTGTCAGGAAAACTCCCCACTCCCCACCCCCCCACCCCCCCCCCTTCTGTCTGTCTATCTATTCGTCCCTCCCTGAGAGTGGCTTCCAGCAAGAAGCATTTCATTATCCATCCATCCCCACCCACGCCTCTCTCTCTCTCTCTCTCTCTCTCTCTGTGTCTCTCTCCCCCCTCTCCCTCTCTCTCTGTATCTCTGTGTGTTCTGTGTGGTCTGCCCCCCCCCCCTCCTCTCTCTCTCTCTCTCTCTCTGACTTCACTGCTTTGGTGTCTGTAAATTTCTGTGTATTTATTCCCCCTGTCTCTGTCTCTGTCTGATCGTCCCGCCCATCCGTTCATTCGTTCGTCTGTATCGGTCTGCTGTCTGTCTCTCTCTCTTCTCCCCCCCCCCTCTCTCTCTCTCTCTCTCCTCCCTCTCTCCCCCCCTCTCTCTCTCTCTCTCTCTCTCTCTCTCTCTCTCTCTCTCTCTCTCTCTCTCTCTCCTCTCTCTCTCTCTCTCTCTCTCGCTCTGTCGCCACCCGCCGGGACACCTGTAAAATTTACTTTAACACCATTTTTTACGTTAATGTTTCCCGTCAAATATTCGAGCGTATTTTAGTGAAATGAAAAGGTAATGGCGTATGTTCCCTTGGCATTTCAAAGCATCCTCAAAGTTGTACTGCATCAATGCGGACCTTGATTTTCCAACGCGCCCCCCCCCCCCCCCCCCCCCCCCCTACACACACAGAGAACTTGTATGGAAGAGGGGATAGGAAAGGAAACCCTCCTCTCCCATACTCTCGTGACAGTTTCCTTTTTCAAACATAAAAGGTTTTCTTTCCTTTCCTCTGTCCGTATTGTGAGGACGGTCATGTGACCTTGTCACTTTTTTTTTTTTTTTTTTTTTTTTTTTTTTTGGGGGGGGGGGGGGGGGCGGCATGTGAACAGTAAATTTAAACCTAAATAAAGAATAAACGGTGAATAGAGCTCAACTCCCCCCCCCCCCCCCCCCCCCCCCCCTTTTTTTTTTTTTTTTTGTAAAAGAAGTAAAAGAATTTTGTCAGGCTACGAGTTTTTACATTTTTGACAAGTTGCAGACCAGTGAGGCAGGCCGACCCGCTAGCATCACACAGTGTGGTAGATGAGTCCCCAAAATAAAGTATTAAACAGATATTTGCCTCAAGCTATAATGTTCGCATTTAACATACTCCTGTTTGGTTTGATAAAAAAAAAAGCTTGAGAGAAAAACTGGGAATAAATACTTGACTGCTAACTGATCGTGCACTGACTAGATGTTTAATTATATTTTGCCAGTACTTGGTCTACCCTGAACAAGTTGTTAAAAAAAAAACTGCATCCACAAACAAGCAAAAAGAACAAATATTTGGGTCCAGTTTTTCTCTATTTCAGATCACAGATTCCCTTTTGAGCATCCAAGTGTCTTGCTGGGTTTTCAGTACCAGTTGTCCATTAATTCAATGAAATGGGATTCTGTGGACTAGTCTTTCTGTTTGAGATAAGAAAAAAAAACACACACACGCTCGCTTTACACTAGATCCGGCCGGGAGGGAGGGGGGGGGGGTGGGTGTGAAGATGACGCCTCTGACGTAACTGAACCAACGACCTCCCAGCCTGCGACTCCCCACACTAACCACCGCACTGCGCGAATAAAAGGTCTAAAGTTCTCATAGACTTTCGACCATAGGGGCAGTTAACAGTCAGAGATTCACCTTGTCTTTGGCATGGCATGTTTGAAGGCGGAGCCTATCTTTGGTCTTTTACCGTCTCTAACATTCTGTAAAGTGAACAGGGTACCCGTTTACTGCTGCGTACAGAGAGGGTTTTCGAGCCGAAAAAAAAATCCGACCCCATTTGTGGTAGGAACTCAAAGCCGTCGCCTCCGGGGCAAATGCTCTAAGCATTTGACTACGGCACCCTTCTACAGAGGCTGATCAGATTTTGTGACGTCAGTGTGAGGGCGATCTCCTTAAGGTACTTTGTACATGCGAAGAAACATTCGACATGCATGTCCACATCCCGCTCAGCCCCTGACACCAGATTATTCTGAAAAAGAAACTAGGAGACAACTCGCACAAATAAGCCTAAAGCCTTGAAGACTTGACTACATCCACATTTACTCCCCGTAAGAAGAGACAAGCTCTCGACAGAAAGCTCAACAAATAGGTTTCAAAACGGAGTGAACGAGGGCGGAAAATGAAGCAAAATTTAGAAAGAGAGGGGGTTAGTTACCGCCAAGGACATAGACCAACAAAGTACAGGACAAGACGACAAACGCATTTCGACCTCTTGTGTCTTCTTCAGACAAAAAAAACAGATAACATTTAGGACAAGAAAAAGAACGAAAAACCACCCAGCTTCTCATGTTCGGTACACCGATGCAGGAAAAACCTTACTTTACCGCCATTGCTTAAACGATGGAATATGAACGGGGAAAAGAAATTACGGGGGGATTTTTATTCCAGACGGGGAAGAAAGGTGACCGCTACGAAGAGCAACAGGCACCAGAAAGAGAGGACGAGCCAGGGGAGAGAGAACCGCTGGGAGGAGGGAGCACTGCCGCCCGCAGAGACCTCCGCCAGGACCAGAGCCGACAACACAAGAGAGCCCCCTAGACAGAGATGCAGGTGAGAACTGAGCGGTGTGTGTGTGTGTGTGTGTATGTGTGTGTGTGTGTGTGTGGATCAATTAAGAGAGAAGGGGGGTTCCAGAGAGGTGAGGATGAGGTCTGGGGGGTCCACCTCCCTCAGTGGGAGAAGGGAGAAAACGTGCCAAGGCATCAGCATGAATTGAAACAAGTAAAGCAAATACGGCGTGAATTTGGTAAAAGCTGAGGGATGGGGTGAGGGGGGGGGGAGGGGGTGGGGGGGAGGAGGGCTAGGGTATGGTTGAGTGTTCTTTTCCAAACTACTTTTAAATCGAGAGGAAATGGGGTGTGGTGGGGGGGGGGGGGGGGGGGGGGCTACAGGGGGCCTCTTCTGTCCTTTTTTTGTTGTTAAGTGAGGAGGGTGATGGTGGTGGTGGTGGTGGCGGCGGTGGCGTCTCCTCTCCTCTTACGAAAGAAACGCCACCCGTTGGGTAATTTCACACATCAGAGGTGTGTTTTTCAAAGGGGGGTCTGGGGTCCCTCCCCAGGGTAGGGGATGGGGAAAAGGAGATGTGCAGCATGGCGAAAATGCAATTTGACCATCCAGGGGAGGGAAATTTAGAACACCCATCTGCCCCCCTCCCTTGTCCCTCCCCTGTCGTTCGTCCGCTCTGCTGTATGTGGGGGCGCCAGTGTCTGTGAGTGAGTTTATCAAACAAATGACACCAAAGCGTGGCTCATAGTTATGTTTTCTTTCTTCTTCTTTTGTTTTTCTTTATCAAAAGTACTCCTCCCAGTTCTGTGAAGCACAACTTTAACACACCACTGTTGAAGTTTTAGTGGGATCCTCGCAGATGGCTGGAAGTGAAGAGATATGAGACCCACACATGTCCGTATACGCCCATTGGACATGATTTTTTTTTAATATATCTGCACACGCGCGCGCGTGCGCACCCACGCATGCACACACACACACGCGCACGCACGCAATAAATAGCGAGAGAGAGAGAGAGAGAGAGAGAGAGAGAGAGAGAGAGAGAGAGAGAGAGAGAGAGATCCGAAATTCAGAAATTGACCCAGACCGTCTGGTCTCGTTTTGTATCATTTCTTAAAATTCGAACGTCACGTTATCTATGCTGGGTTTCCTTACCAAGGAATGGGATATGTCTTTCGACTTCTATACGCGTGGATTAGAAAAAAAAATATTCAGTTTGCTTGAACATATGTCTGAGATATGCCAGAACATGATCTCAGAAAAAAAAAAAAATTATTGTATCATACCTCTCTTTCATGTGAGTTTCTCTACCTTACGGACAGCATTTAGCGTAGAATGTTGGGTAGGAAAGACAATTTTAAGACACGACGTACAGTTTTCATTGCCTTAAAGGTTCCTGCATAGTTTCAGTTTTCCTCTGTAGCTGTGTGTAACCTTGATTAGACTCTGCATCTGACATTCGATGATAAGTAATAATTTCAAACTATTTTGTGCTTTAAAAGCATTTCATGGCATGCCTTGGTATGGCGAAAGGCTTTGTCTGCATTTAGCATAATGAGCTAAAGATCAGGTCTGCTGGTACACAGGTGATTATTTCTGGCTCGACGATCAAATGGCAGAAGAGAACTGCTCCGGCCACCGAGCCAAATTCCTACGAGTTGCATGATAAAAAGTGTATTTTAGGTCGACCCATTCCACCGCCACTTTACCATTGGGCCCAGTATAGTAGACTGAAGGAAACGGCGGTTGAAAATCTAGTTTGTGGTGTGTGTGTGTGTGTGTGTGTGTGTGTGTGTGTGTGTGTGTGTGTGTGTGTGTGTGTGTGTGTGTGTGTGTGTGGCGTGTGTGTGTGTGTGTGTGTGTGCTGTCTCAACCTCTGCGCCACCTCAGAGGCAGTGCACCCACGCCGCTCATCCGACACCCCGTCCACAGCCACAGCCAAGTCGGCTCCGCCGCAGCACCGGCACCGGCAATCCACAGGGAGCAGACAATGTCAAGTCGTCAAGAGGCAACCCACCGGAGGAGACACTGCACTGCTGCTGAGTCACTTCGGTGGTGTTCAGTGGCGCCTGTTCTGATCTCTAACATACGCAGGACACCACCTACTAAGCCCCCTACTGACGACAATAATTGCTTAGTCGCGGAGCTGGCGTGAGTGAGCTCTTCCTCCAGAGGGCGTCACCACGTCCGTCCAACGACAACCCCCATGGACTCGCTGATACACAGGTGACCCCGACGGAACCAAACCAAGACCACAAACGTGGAGAGGACATCGAAATTGAGGTCACTATGAGAGCAGGGCATGAAGGGCCACAAAATTTGATACAATTCTTTTAAATGCTGATCGATGAGAATGAGGATGATTAAGATGATGCTACGGATTTCCATTTCTGTCTGAGACTATGACAGGGCTGTACTCTACGCTTCTTTTCATAATATATCCCGGCGTCAACCAGGCCCGAGAGATAAGGCGCCTGCAGTGTTGGTCAGGAAATTGAGCAACACACTATCAGAAACGCATCCATTAAGTTGATGAAACTCGACTGTGTGGTCCCAGTTTTCCCAACTGAGTCCGCAGCAAACTCAACCCTGGGTAGGAGCCGGTCGGGACAGAAAAACCCACATGACTCTGATGGGATTCGAACCCACGACCTCCCAGCCGGGAGTCCGCGACGCTAATCACTTCGCCACGGCGGCTGGTCGTAAAACTGGTTCTAAATACTGTGAGCCTCTTTGATTTTCTGTTGCTTTCATTTTTCTCTGGGAACCGGCATCCGTGCGGTAAGCTGACAAACAGGGCTGATTTCTTGTCCAAACGTGTCAAGACTGGAAGTTTAAACTGAGCGGAAAACCCTTAGACCCCCACCCTGACTCGCAACACATGCACACATCATTTGTTCGGGTTTTTATTTGTTTGTTTTAACCTGGGGGTGAAAGCTAAAGAGAACACATATATTGTTACGACGTGTCCTCTAAATGCACTTCTCGTCACCATTGTAAAAGCTCATTACTGCATGCATTGGCAGGCAGGTAAGCAAGCGTGAGCGCGCGCAAGCGCACGCACACACATACACACACACACACACACACACACACACACACACACACACACACACACACACACACACACACACACACACGCACACACACACACACACACACACACACACACACACACACACACACACACACACACACTCGCACACACTCACACACATTGATGACAGCAGCAAGCTTTCACTCGGTTCCCAATAATACATAGCGTAAAACAAAATATAGTCAGATGGAAAAAACACACAACTAAAAAAATGTTTCTTAAACCAGTTATTTTTGATAAATTAAATGAATCAGATTTGTTTGCAGATAGAATAAGATCTGAACTGAAGATACTGATTATATATTGACAGGGCAAAGACACTGCTACATCAACGGGGGAAAGGAGCTGCTTTATCAACGAACAACGGAGACCAGGCCGTGTGAACGAACTCAGTGGAAGCGGTCAACCACAAATGGGGGAGTATTGTTCCTGATTTTTTGCTTGTTCTTCTCTTCGTCTTTTACACTTCTTCCAGTGTAGCTGTTCCTTTCTTTCATAGTTATATGTGCTGCCATAGAGTTTAGTGTTTCCCTGTGTAGAGTTGTGTTGTATTCTATCCCAGGATTCATTGTCTTCTTTCCAGAGTTTAGTATCGCCTTTCCTCACAAAAGTTCTACTGTCTTTTACAGGGGGGGGGGGGGGGGATATACTCTACACTCACAAGTTTTGAAATCTCCTTTCTGCGGTACTAGAATCTTCTTCGTTCTCAGATGCTAGTCTTCTTATTCAGGGTTTAGTGTTTTCTTGATTCACAGATGTTTGTGTCCTTTTCTTCAGGAAATAATGTCCCATATTTTCCACAGCTGATGCTCGTCTTTTTTTTAATTGGGGTACCTTTCCTAACTTTCTAGTCTTCAGTGATTCTTTCCATGCGTTTCTTCTTTTCCAGGATTTTGGGTCTTCTTTCTCAGAGTATTATGTCTTCTTTTTTCCTAGGATTTAGTGCCACGTTCTTTCCCAGGGTTCTTCTGTCCTAAGATCGCGTGTCTTTTTTTTCCTGGGTTTAGTGCATTTTTTTTTACCAGGATTTAGTGTTCTGTCCTTTCCCAGGGTCCATGCCTTCTTTCCCAGGCTTTAGTGCCCACTTCTTTCTCAGTACTTAGTGCCTTCTTTATTCTACAATGTTTAGTCTTTTTCTTCCTTCCAAGGATTCAGTGCCCTCTCTTTTTTTCCCCACAACAACACAACCCACCCCCATTATACCCCCCCCCACAACACAACCCCCCCCCCACCACACACACACCACACACACCACCCCACACCACCACACACCACACACACACCCACATCACATCTCACACACACACAAAACACGACACACACACCACACTACAACACAAAACATCACCACACAATAACACACACACCACACCACAACACAATGCACAACACACAACACCAACACCACACACACACCACTCACACACAGTACACAACCCACACACACCCCCCACACCCCCAACACACCACATCCTCATAAACACTCCACCCCAGCACACACCACCACCAAAACATCACATTACACCACACCACACCAGAACACAATACACAACGACACACCACACCATACCAGGGGTTGGAATAGCTCAGTGGTACAGCGCCGGAATTGTAATCTTGGTGATCCTGGGTTTGCGGGTTCGAATCTCCGCCGGGCCGTTTCGGTACGGGGGGGATTTTTCACTCGGAGTTGGCATTGGTTCTGACTCCATCTCCCTCACAGTCCCTTGAATGAGACGATAAACCGAGGTTCACAAGAGTGGGGACTCTGGTATTTTTACACTAAGGCCTGTTTGGCCGTGTGTGTTGAGGTCTGAACTGAAATATGCGTGTCCAACGTTCAGACCTATGATGTTTTATTATCCAGCACTTCACCTTGGTGCTTGTACCGAGGTCTGTGGGAAGGCTTGAAGAGGCTCTCCGGCAGTGGTCGTTTTTCTTTTGAGGTGTGAAGAAGAGTATCATTTTCAGTTTGTCGTTGCCACGTTTTGCGGAGATCTGCTACATTCTGTTGCCTCACAGTCTGTCATGGAATGGTGGGGGTCTTCTGTAAGCAGGAACCATGGTGTTTGGTGCCTTCTTTGACTACATCTGTCTGTGGGATACAGCAGAAGGTGTTCAGAAACTTCGACTTCCAGGTGGCTTGTCACCTTGGATGGTGGGTTGTTAGGACAGGGAGTCTAGTGCAGAATGGTGGCTTTGGTTAGGCTTTAGTAGCTTGGGGGGGGGGGGGGGGGGTAGAGAGAGGCCCATCCCAGCGCATCATTTAGCTCCTGGCAAGACTGAAAGTGTGCAGGATGCTGCGGTGTTGAACTTCTGTGTGGATAAGAAATTTTGGCGTCGCGTAGTCGGAGACATGTACAGAGAAATATCTCTGGCGGAGTATTTAGATAACACGGTCTGAATGGATCGGAATGGCCTTACCATGAGATCCATTTTGCGGTGGCATCAGCTTGACTGGCTCCTGCGCGTGTGGAGCTTATCAGGGTGTAGGGACACTGGAGGCGTCAGAGCTGTAGTTCATAAAGCAGAGTGCCACTGGCCTTCCTGTGTGACACATGGCTGCTCTGGTTTCTGTGACAGTTGTCTGCGGACCAAAGGTACAGAACAGTGGTACCAGACGAGATGCTTCAGGAAAGGCATGCATTTCCTGAAGTGTCTCTTGGGATCCCCTGGTACTGTCTGAGTACCCCTTGTTTTGCAGAGAGAACTGTCATGGCGGTCATCAGCATGGAGTTCACACAGAGGGTCCCGTGGAACTGGCTTCAGTATAGGCTTTAACGTCGGTCGTGTTTGCTGTCGGGGATATCTAAATTTCGCCCCTGATTCGTGGCTGATTCGCGATTCGTGTTACAAATCGGGTCTCTCTTCCACACGGATCTTTCAACAACGCCACTGCATGCCTTTAGTTTTGTTAGTGACTGGATGTTGTGTTGGATTAGTTAAATAAGTGGGGAGCAGAGGAAGGGGCAGGGGGTACTAAAGAAGCCTGGCTAGAGAAATACGTACATATAGATGTATATGTACATATTTGTCTCTGGTGTAACCATTGCCATTCATTCTGCGCATTATTCCCTGTTCTGGTGATTCATCAGTCAGGGTGATGGTTCCCGGAATCAGAGTTGCTGGCTGCCTTCCTTCTGTTGTGTTCCATAGATGGATGCAGTTGAAGGAGTTGCTGTGCATCCTGGGACCAGTGTGCAGGGGATGTTTATCTTTTTATGACATGATGGGGAGGCAATAGAGTTGGAGGTATCCGTGGATCGGTCATCGGCCAGCTGGGGGTCAGATTGTCCATGTGTCTGGGAAAGGTGGTCATTTGAACAAGAAGTGTTTTACTGCTCTTGTTCTCGTCCTAGATTCCCAGGCCAGCCCAGGCCAAACTGGCTCAGGCTAGGTGGCCAAGGCAAGGCTGACCCTTCCCGACCCTACCCTACCCCTACCCTACCCCATGGCCAGGGCCCAGGCCTAGGCCAGCTTAGGCCCAGGCCAGCCCTGGCCAATCTGGCCCAGGCTAGGTGGCCCAGGCCAGATTGTCCCTCCCCGACCCTCACTGACCTTCCCTGACCCTACCCTATCCCAGGCCAAACTGGCCCAGGCCACCACCACTCTACCACGACACCACCCCACCACACCCACACACACCACCACCACCACCACACCACCACCACACCACACACACCACACCACCACTACACCACACCACACCACACACACCCACCACACCACAACCACCACCACCACCACCACCACCCCACCACCACCACCACCACCACCACACACCACCACCACCACCACCACCACCACCACCACCACCACCACCACACCACCACCAAACACCACCACACACAACCACCACAACACACCACCACCACCACCACACCACACACCACAACCACCACACCACCATCACACGACCACCACCACCACCACCACTACCACCACCCACTACCATTACCACCACACCCTCCACCACCACCACTAACACACACCACACACACAAACCCACACCAACAACCCCCCCCCCCCCCCCCCCCCAGAACATCGCCTTCTCTCCCTTGGTTGGTTGTTTTTTCCTCATCGCCAGGGTTCCATGTAGTATAGTTTTCTATTCTTTCTAGGGTTTAATGTCCTCTTTCCCAGTGTTTTGTGTCTTCACATTTTCCAGGGTTTGGTGTACTTTTCTTTCCCAGGACTTGGTGACTTCTTTTCTAGGTTTTAGTGTTTTTCTTTCCCAGGGTGTAATGCCTGTGTCATTCCTAGTTACAGTCTTCTTTTTTTGTATGATTGCCATGGATGTCTTGTTTCCTATGGCAGTCTTCTGTTGAACAAGGATACAAAACAGTAGGCACCCGAGTGGATGGTTCAGGAAAGTATCAAATGACCCCTCCAGTGATGTCGCAGGCCTCATGTTTCCGGGATCTGGAACGTGGACGCATGTTTTCAGATCTTTGGGATTTTGCTGCAGAGCTGCTTACGAAGTCTTTGATCCTGTTCCAGAACTATTTCCTTTGTGCGCACCTGGTTCCTCCTTGTCTGAGTAGTCTGCATTCCACAGAAACTGACTGACATGGCATTGAGGAGCCTGCATGCGGATCCTTTTATTAGGATTCAGCAACTTTCTTCCACATGAAGAAATACACAAGGAGGGTAGCTCTTGCTCCCCCCGTGATGAAATAAATACACATGTATTTATTTCTTCATGGGGGAGCAAGATTAACGTTACTTGTTTAGTACTTACTGTTCACTGCTGCTCTGCCTCATTTAAGATCCCCTTTCTTCCACAGAATTTACGGTCCTGTTTCTGTCCTTGGTTAAGTGTCGTCTCGTATGGCTTTAGTGTTCTCCTTTCATTGGGTTTAGCTTTCCTTCTCTTTCGTCTACTTTCATACAGTATTTAGTATTCTTTCATAGAAATGAATATCCTTTCAGAACGTTTTTCACAAGGGGTAGAATTGAGTCCTTTCATAAAGGTTAGTGTCCTCTTCTTTCACAGAGCTAGTGTTCTTTTCTTTTCATAGGGCTTGTGTTCTCTCCTTTCATAGGGTTAGAGTCCTCTTCTTTCACAGGGCTAGTGTTGTGTCCTGTCATAGGGGTTAGTGTCCTCTTTTTTCACAAGGGCTAGTGTTCTCTCTCTTATAGAGTTTTTTTGCTTCCTCTTCTTTCACAGAGGATAGTGTTCTCTTGTTCTCTCCTTTTATAGGGGTTAGCGTCCTCTTCTGTCACAGGAGCTAGTGTTCTCTCCTCTTCTTTGGGCTAGTGTTCATTCCTTTCATAGGGGTTGGAGACAGTCTTCTTTCACAGGAGCTAGTGTTCACTCCTTTCATAGGGGTTAGCGCCCTCTTCTTTCGCAGGGGCTAGTGTTATCTCCTTTCATACGGGCTAGCGTCCTCTTTTTTTCACATGGGCTCGTGTTTTGTCTTTCATAGATTCAGTGTACAGTTCATTCTTGGTGTGTAGTGTCCCCTTCTGTAAGTTTATTCTCTTCCTTTCGTATGGATTTTATGTCCAATCTTGCTTTTTAATGACCCTTTTGTTTGTGTTCTTTCATATGGACTATTGTCTTTATTTGATGTTTCTGTCATCTTCTTTTCCATGGTCTGTTGTCCTTTCACAGGTAGAATGCCTTTCTTGCATAGAGTTTAGTGTCCTCTTAACAAAGGCCTAGTGTTTTTTTTTGTGATGACATAGTGTGCCTCTTTCTATCGAATTCAGTGTCCTTTTGTCCCCCCTGTATTGTTCTTAGCTCTAGGGTTTAGTATTACCTTTTCACAGAGTTACTATGTGTTTCTCTTACAGGGTTCACCGTACCGTACTTTCATAGCTTTTGTATCCTCTTTCGCACGATTCAGTGCCTTTGTGATCATATGATTGGAACTATTCTTTTTCACAGAGTTTAACATATTTTCTTTCTTACAGAATTACGTCGTCGTACGTCGACATCTCCTTTCTTAGGGTTTAATGCATCCTTTTCTGGAATATAGTTATTCATAGGTGTTAATGTCTTCTTTCTTGATGTTTAGTTAGAATTTTCTTCGTAAGTATTTCAACAGTTTTTTTTTGTGTGTGTATGGCAGGACCAAACAGGAAGCGGTGCCAGTCTGCCAGACGACCACCAGGATCGCAGACCAGAGAGAAGGTGCGCCACTACTTGTTAAAGTAGTTAATTCGAATGTCGTAATAGTAGCAGAACTGTTACACATTTTCATTTTGTTCCCCAATTAAGTATGTACTTGGAACATCAGTCATACTGCTTCGACAATAAAGATTTTAAAGTGTGTGTAACGGGTATTTATAACCATCATGGCATTGATCGTGTCCTTTTTTGTTCTCAGGGGTGTGTATCCCTGCAGTAAAGCACTCAGATTTTTTTGTCTTAATGGGTTTTTTTTTTAGAAATAATGTTTGGAATTTTACCACAGATCCCAGCTCTCTCTAGATATTCTTTCGTTTTTGTGGTAGAGAAAAATTCTTGGACAAAAAAATATCGTTTTAACTGTCCATGTTTTAAAGCAAGATATTCAGATTTTCCGCAGAATAATACAAAATATTTTTATAAGAATTTTACAGATGTTTAAAATATTGCTCACATTTCGATGTTAAACTCTGATGGCCCTTTTCTCATAAAGTTCGGTTTCCCCCTCACATCTTCGCCTCTGGCGTGTGCCAAAGTTTTAAGAGTTGTCAGGTCATGGGAACTGTCAGTGGATGGACATAGTAGCGATCTGCCCCTAGAGGGATTTTTAAAAAATGGACGTATTTTTTGTTTTCTCTTTTTTTTTTTTTTGCTTGTGCTTTCTTTTGCTTGTTGTTTTGTTTTAGTACTGGTGGACCAAAGATATATGGAACACTGATTCCACGCTTCCCACTACCAAGCCCTTAAACCACCATACATGTCCACGTATTGGCTTTACATGCACAGACATTTACAACTGGTAGAAAAAAACTCTGTACGTTTCATGACTGAACATTGGGAAATAGGTGAGAGCACTTAAAAAAAAAAAAAAAAACTTTGTGAACATCTGGAATATGTGTATGAAGACCTGGTACGATCCAGTCTGGCATCTCTGTTAATTTTAGAATTGTAGTATGATAAGGAGGTCTGTTTTCATCACCTAAAAGGAGCTTGAACTGCACACATGTTTTTTCCCTGCTAATATGTGTGATCTTGTTTTGAGACTTCTTTTAGTAATTTGATGTAGAGCTGTTTTTCCTAGAAGGGTGGCGGGAGGGGTGTGTCATTTAACAGTGGTGTCAGTCTTCATTAGTCCTGTGAGGTCTTTCGCCGAGAGCTGTGAAGAATAACAACAGCGCATCTTTACCTCCAAATCTGCAATTATATGATGAAAAGAAATTTTGAAGCAGCGCATTTGTTTTATCTGAGTCATTGCTGGTGTAAATTACAATGATCAGGGCATTGATTCAGTATGTGAGAGTGTTCGTTAAATGAAATGTGTGTTTTAGATATGAGCTGTATGCATGGATGTATCTGCAGTAATGTTCGTGTGTGTGTGTTCATATGTAAGTGTGTAAGTGTAATAACCAGACACATACGTTTTGAACGTACACTTTTTTTAGCAAAGCTCAGTTTGGAATGAATGAATATAGACGTTCGTGCGTGCACTTATAATATACTTGAACGCCCATTGGCTTTAACATGCATGCACAAGCATACACAAATATGCATCCAAGCACATGCCCGCAGTCACATTTACATGCCCTCTCACACACACACATGGGATGTGCATATGGACGCGCGCGTGTGCGCACACACACACGCACACACACACACACACACACACACACACACACACACACACACACACACACACACACACACACACACACACACACACACACACACACACACATTGAAGACAACAGCAAGCTTTTACTCAGTTCCCCATAATACATGCGTGAAACAAAATATAGTCGGATGGAAAAGCACAAACTAAAATGTTTCTTAAACTAACTAGTATTGATGAATTGAATAATCAGAGATTGTTTGCAGATGGAATAAGATCTGAACTGAAGATACTGATGATGTATTGACAGGGGCAAGACACTGCTACATCAACGGGGGAAAGGAGCTGCTTTCATCAACGGACAACGGAGACCAGGCCATGTGAACGAACTCAGTGGATGCGGCTAACCACAAATGGGGGAGCATTGTTCCTGATTTTTTGCTTGTTCTTCTCTCTCGTCTTTACACTTCTTCCAGTGTAGCTGTCCCTTTCTTTCATATCCCTTTCTTTCTTTCATAGTTATGTGTGCTGTCATAGAGTTTAGTGTTTCTTGTGTAGAGTTGTGTCGTCTTCTATCCCAGGATTCATTGTCTTCTTTCCCAGAGTTTAGTATCGCCTTTCCTCACAAAAGTTCTACTGTCTTTTACAGGGGGTATATTTTCGACACTCACAAGTTTGAAATCTCCTTTCTGCGCGGTACTAGAATCTTCTTCGTTCTCAGATGCTAGTCTTCTTATTCAGGGTTTAGTGTTTTCTTGATTCACAGATGTTTATGTCCTTTTCTTCAGGAACTAGTGTCCCATATTTTCCACAGCTGATGCTCGTCTTTTTTTAATTGGGGGGTGTACCTTTCCTAACTTTCTAGTCTTCAGTGATTCTTTCTGTGCGTCTTTCTTTTCCAGGATTTTGGGTTTTCTTTCTCAGAGTATTATGTCTTCTTCTTTCCTAGGATTTAGTGCCACGTTCTTTCCCAGGGTTCTCTGTCCTAAGATCACGTGTCTTTTTTTCCTGGGTTTTTAGTGCATTTTTTTCTTTTACCAGGATTTAGTGTTCTGTCCTTTCCCAGGGTCCATGCCTTCTTTCCCAGGCTTTATGCCCACAACGTCCGCAGTACTTAGTGCCTTTCTTATTCCACAGTGTTTAGTCTTTTCTTCGTTTTAAGGATTCAGTGCCCTCTTCTTTTCCCCACCACACACACACCCCCCCCCCATATACCCCGACCACACACACAGCACCCCCCCCCACCACCCCCACCACACCCACCACACCACCACCACCACACACACACACACACACACTCACTACCACACTTCCACACACACACACACAAAACACGACACACACCACACACACACACACACATCACACAACACAACACACACACACACACAACACAACACAACACAATGCACACACACACACAACACACACACACACAGCAACACACACCCACACCACCCAACACACCACATCCACACAACATCCTCATAAAACACCACCACCCCCACACACACCACCAAAACATTACATTACACCACACACACACCAGAACACAACACACAACGACACACCACACCATACCAGGGGGTCGGAATAGCTCAGCGGTAGAGCGCCGACTCGTAATCTTGGTGATCCTGGGGTGGTTGAAATCTCCGCCGGGCCGTTTCGGTCCAGGGGGATTTTTTTCACGGAGTTGGCATTGGTTCTGACTCCATCTCCCTTACAGTCCTTTGAATGAGACTAAACCGAGGTTCACAAGAGTGGGGACTCTGGTATTTTACACCAAGGCCTGTTTGGCCGTGTGTGTTGAGGTCTGAACTGAAATATGCGTGTCCAACGTTCAGACCTAGGGTGTTTTATGTCCAGCACTTCGCACTAGTGCTTGTACCGAGGTCTGTGGGAAGTCTTGAAGAGGCTCTCCGGCAGTGGTTTGCTTTCTTTTGATGATGCGTGAAGAGTGTGGTTTTCATTTTGTCATTGCCACGTTTTGCGCAGATCTGCACATTCTGTCGCCTCACAGTCTGTCATGGATCGGTGGGGGTCTTCTGTAAGCAGGAACCACAGTGTACGGTGCCTTCTTTGACTACATCTGTCTGTGGGATACAGCAGAAGGTGTTCAGAAACTTCGACTCCCAGGTGGCTTGTCACCTTGGGTGGTGGGTTGTTAGGACAGGGAGTCTAGTGCAGAATGGTGGCTTTGGCTAGGCTTTAGTAGCTTTGGGGGGGGGGGGAGGTAGGGGTTAGGGGGAGGGAGGCCCATTCAGCGCATCATTTATTTAGCTCCTGGCAAGACTGAAGAGTGTGCAGGATGCTGCGGTGTTTTGAACTTCTGTGTGGATAAGAAAAACTTTGCGCCGCGTAGTCGGAGACATATACAGAGAAATATCTCTGGCAGAGTATTTAGATAACACGGTCTGAATGGATCGAAATGGCCTTACCATGAGATCCATTTTGCGGTGTATCAGCTTGACCGGCTCCTGCGCGTGGGAGCTAATCAGGGTGTAGGGATACTGGAGGTGTCAGAGCTGTAGTACATAGAGAAGAGTGCCACTGGCCTTCCTGTGTGACACATGGCTGCTCTGGTTTCTGTGACAGTTGTCTGCGGACCAAAGGTACAGAACAGTTGTACCAGACGAGATGCTTCAGGAAAGGCATGCATTTCTTGAAGTGTCTTTTGGGATCCCCTGGTACTGTCTGGGTACCCCTTGTTTTGCAGAGAACCTGTCATGGCGGTCACATCAGCATGGAGTTCACACTGCAGGTCCCGTGGAACTGGCTTCAGTATAGGCTTTAACGTCGGAGGTTACTAAAGAAGCCTGGCTAGAGAAATACGTACATATAGATGTATATGTACATATTTGTCTCTGGTGTAACCATTGCCATTCATTCTATGCATGATTCCTATTCTGGTGATTCAGGGTTGGAGTCTTCGTTCACAGGAGCTCGTGTTGACTCCTTTCATAGGGGTTTGCGTCCTCTTCTTTCGCATGGACTAGTGTTATCTCCTTCATACGGGCTAGCGTCCTCTTTTTTTTCACATCGGCTCGTGTTGTGTCCTTTAATAGATTAAGTGTACTGTTCATTCTTAGTGTGTAGTGTCCCCTTCTGTAGGTTTATGCTCTTCCTTTCATATGGATTTTATGTCCAATCTTGCTTTTTTATGACCCTTTGTGTTGTGTTCTTTCATATAGAGTATGTGTTTTTATGATGTTTCCCTCATCTTCTTTTCCATGGTCTATTGTCCTTTCACAGGAAGAATGGCTTTCTAGCAGTGTCCTCTTTACAAAGGGCCTAGTGTCTTTTTTGTGATGACATAGGGTGTCTCTTCTGTTGAATTCAGTGTCCTTTTGTCCCTTGTATTGTTCTTAGCTCTACGGTTTAGTATTACCTTTTCACAGAGTTCTACGTGTTTCGCTTACAGGGTTCACCGTACATTTATAGCTTTTGTATCCTCTTTCGCATGATTCAGTGCCTTTGTGATTATATGATTGGAAACTATTCTTTCACAGAGTTCAGCATATTTTCTTCCTTACAAAATTACGTCGTCGTACGTCGACTTCTCCTTACTTAGGGTTAATGCATCTTTTTCAGGAATTTAGTTATTCATAGGTGTTAATGTCGTCTTTTTCTTGATGTTTAGTTAGAATTTTCTTCATAAGTATTTCAACACAGTGTTTTTTTTTTCTTCTGGCAGGACCAAACAGGAAGCGGTGCCAGTCTGCCAGACGACCACCAGGATCGCAGACTAGAGAGACGGTGCGCCACTACTTGTTAAAGTAGTTGATTCCGAATATCGTAATAGTAGCAGAACTGTTACGTTTTTATTTTGTTCCCGAATTAAGTAGGTGCTTGGGACATCAGTCATACTGCTTCGACAATAAAATGTTTAAAAGTGTGTATAACGGGTATTTATAACCATCATGGCATTGATTGTCTCCTTTTTTGTTCTCAGGGGTGTGTATCCCTGAAGTGAAGCACTCAATTTTTTTGTCTTAATGTTTTTTTTGTTTTTTTTTTTTTTGTTTTGTTTTTCTTTTCAGAAATAGTGTTTGGAATTTACCAAGATCCAGCTCTCTCTAGATATGCTTTCGTTTGTGTGTGGTAGACGAAATGTCTTCGACAAAAATATCGTTTTACTGTCCATGTTTTTTCAAGCAAGATGTTCAGATTTCCTCAGATTAATACAAAATGTTTTTTATAAGAATTTTACAGATGTTTAAAATATTGTTCTCATTTCGCTGTTAAACTCTTATGGCCCTTTTCTCATAACGTTCGGTTTTTTCCCCCTCACATCCTCGCCTATGGAGTGTGCCAAAGTTTTAAGAGTTGGTCAGGTCATGGGAACTGTCAGTGGATGGACATAGTAGCGATCTCCCCTTAGAGTGATTTTTAAAACGGACGTTTTCTTTGTTTTTTCTCTTTTTGTTTTACTTGCTTGTGCTTTCTTTTGCTTGTTTTGTTTTAGTACTGGTGAACCAAAGGTACATGGAACACTGATTCCACGCTTCTCACTACCAAGCCCATAAAACCACCATGCATGTCCATGTATTGGCTTTCACATGCACAGACATTCACAAACTGGTAGAAAACTTTGTACGTTTCATTACTGAACATTGGAAATAAGCGACAGCATAACGACAACAACAACAACACAACCACAACAAAAAAAAAAAAAAAAAAAAAAAAAAAAAAAAAAAAAACGTTGTGAACATCTGGAATATGTGTATGAAGACCTAGTACAATCCAGTCTGGCATCTCTGTTAATTTTAGAGTCAGTAGTATGATAAGGAGGTCTGTTTTCATCACCTAAAAGGAGCTTGAACTGCACACCAGTTTTCTCACTGTTAATATGTGTGATCTTGTTTGGAGACTTCTTTTAGTAATTTGATGTAGAGCTCGTTTTCCTAGAAGGGTGGCTAGAAGGGTGTGTCATTTAACAGTGGTGTCAGTCTTCATTAATCCTGTGAGGTCTTTCGGCGGAGCTGTGAAGTATAACAACAACAACAACACATTTTTACCTTCAAATCTGCAATTACATGATGAACAAGACATTTGAAGCAGCGCATTTGTTTTATCTGAGTCATTGGTGGTGTAAATTACAACGATCAGGCATTGATCAGTATGTGCGAGTGTTCGTTAAATGAAAATGTGTATTTAGATATGAGCTGTATGGATGGATGTATCTGCAGTAATGTTCGTGTGTGTGTTCATATGTAAGTGTGTAAAGTGCATAACCAGACACATACGTTTTGAACGTACACTTTTTAGCAAAGCTCAGTTTGGAATGAATGAATATAGACGTTCGTGCGTGCACTTATAATATGCTTGAACGCCCATTGGCTTTAACATGCACAAGCATACACAGATATGCATCCAAGCACATGCCCGCAGTCACATTTACATGCCCTCACGCACATGGATGTGCATATGGACGCGCGCGAGTGTGCGCACATACACACACGCACATACCCCCCCCCCCCAAACACACACACACACACACACACACACACACACACACACACACACACACACACAAACATTGAAGACAACGGCAAGCTTTTACTCAGTTTGCCCATAATACATGGTGTGAAACAAAATATAGTCGGGATGGAAAAAGCACAAACAAAAATGTTTCTTCTGAAAGTAAGTTAGTATTGATGAATTGAATAAATCAGATATGTTTGCAGATGGAATAAGATCGGAACTGAAGATACTGATGACGTATTGACGGGCAAGACACTGCTACATCAAAGGGGGAAAGGAGCTGCTTCACCTACGGACAACGGAGACCAAGCCATGTGAACGAACTCAGTGGATGCGGCCAATCACAAATGGGGGAGTATCGTTCCTGATTTTGTTGCTGGTTCTTCTCTCTCGTCTTTACACTTCTTTCAGTGTATCTGTCCCTTTCTTTCATAGGTACGTGTGCTGTCAAAGAGTTTAGCGTTTCCTTGTGTAGAGTTGCGTCGTCTTCTATCCCAGGATTCATCGTCTTCTTTCCCAGAGTTAGTATCGCCTTTCCTCACAAAAGTTCTGTCTTTTACAGGGGGTATATTTTCGACACTCACAAGTTTGAAATCTCCCTTCTGGGGGTACTAGAATCTTCTTCGTTCTCAGATGCTAGTTTTCTTTATTCAGGGTTTAGTGTTTTCTTGATTCACAGATGTTTATGTACTTTCCTTCAGGAACTAGTGTCCCATATTTTCCACAGCTAATGGTCGTCTTTTTTTTTTAATTGGGGAGTACCTTTCCTACCTTTCTAGTCTTCAGTGATACTTTCCGTGCGTCTTCTTTTCCAGGATTTTGGGTTTTCTTTTCTCAGAGTGTTATGTCCTCTTTCCTAGGATTTTGTGCCGCCTTCGTTCCCGGGGTTCTTCTGTCCTAAGATCACGAATCTTTTTTTCCTGGGTTTAGCGCGTTTTTCTTTTACCATGATTTAGTGTTCTGTCCTTTCCCAGGGTCCATGCCTTCCTTCCCTGGCTTTATGCTCACAACGTCCGCAGTACTTGATCCTGGGATTGCGGGTTCGAACCTTCGCCGGGGCGTTTCGGTACAGGGGGATTTTTTCCTCGGAGTTAACATTGGTTCTGACTCCATTTCCCATACAGTCCTTCGAATGAGACTATAAACCGAGGTTCCGTGTGTGAACGCACGCATAACATCTTGCACACACGTAAAATCCCATCACCAACATTCGGAAGAGTAGGCCAGTTTGGCCGTTGGTATGGATGATGACACGTTACACATAGCATGCACCTGAGTGAGAAACGGAGAGAATGAAGGAAGTAAGGAAAATGAGTGATCGATATTGAACGATACTGACTGGATGACACGGGAAACGACTCAATGAAGCGCCAGCTGGCAGCTCTTCAGTCGGCTCTACCCAGGTAGGCAGCCCATTGTGTAAACGAGAATAGGCGCTATATAAGTATTCATTATTGTTATCATTATTATTATTATTATTATAAGTGCCTTCTTTACTCCACAGTGTTTAGTCTTTCTTCGTTTTTAAGGATTCAGTGCCCTCTTCTTTTTCTCCACCACAACACAACCCCCCCGCATTACACCCTGACCACAACACAGCACCCTCACCACACCCCCACCACACCCCACCACAACACAACACACAACACATCACTGCCACTTTTCCACTACACCACAAAACACGATACACACCACACTACAACACACACAACACGACCACACAATACCACACACCACACCAGAACACAATGCACCACACACACCACACCACTCCACAGCACACAACCCCCCCCCCCCCCAAACGCACCACATCCTCATAAAACAGTCCACCCCACCCCACCCCACCAAAAAAACATTACATTACACAACACCACACCAGAACACACACACACAGGGACACACCACACCATACCAGGGGGTCGAAATAGCTCAGCGGTAGAGTGACGGACACCTAATCTTGGTGATCCTAGGGTGGCTGAAATCTCTGCCGGGCCGTTTCGGTCCAAGGGGAGTTGACATTGGTTCTGACTCCATCTCCGTTACAGTCCTTTGAATGAGACTAAACCGAGATTCACAAGAATGGGGACTCTGGTATTTTACACTAAGCCTGTTTGGCCGTGTGTGTTGAGGAATGAACTGAAATGTGTGTGTGTGTGTGTGTGTGTGTGTGTGTGTGTGTGTGTGTGTGTGCTGTCCCAACCTCTGCGCGACTTCAGAGGCAGTGCACCCACGCCGCTCATTCCGACACCCCGGCCACAGCCCGGTCGGCCCCGCCGCAGCCCCGGCACCCGCAATCCACAGGGAACAGTCAAGTCGTCAAGAGGCAACCCACCGGAGGAGACACTGCACTGCTGCCGAGTCACTTCGGTGGTGTTCAGTGGCGCCTGTTCTGATCTAACATACGCAGGACACAACCTACTAACCCCCCTACTGACGACAATAATTGCTTAGTCGCGGGTGCCGGCGTGAGTGAGCTCTCCCGGAGGGCGCCACCACGTCCGTCCAACGACGGCCCCCATGGACTCGCCGATACCGGTGACCCGACGGAACCAAACCAAGGCCACAGATGTGAAGAGGACATCGAAATTGAGGTCACCATGAGAGCAAGGCATGGAGGGCCACAGAATTTGAGACTTTTTTTATATACTGATCGATGACAATGAGGATGATTAAGATGATGCTACGGATTTCCATTTCGGTCTGAGACTACATGACAGGGCTGTACTCTACGCTTCCTTTCATAATATATCCCGGCGTTAACCAGGCCCGAGAGATACAAGCACCTGCAGTGCTGGTCAAGAGATTTGAGCAACACTCTCAGAAACGCATCCATTAAGTGGATGAAAACTCGACTGTTTGTCCCAGTCTTCCCAACTGAGTCCGCAGCAACTCAACTCTGGGAAGGAGCCGGTCGGGGCAGAAAAACCCACATGACTTCTGATGGGATTCGAACCCACGACCTCCCAGCCGGGAGTCCGCGACGCTAACCACTTCGCCACGGCGGCTGGTGAACTGAAATATGTTAGTCCAACGTTCAGAGCTAGGGTGTTTTACTGTCCGGCACTTCGCACTGGTGCTTGTACCGAGTTCTGTGGGAAGTCTTGAAGAGGCTCTCCGGCAGTGGTTGCTTTCTTTTGATGCGCGAAGAGTGTGGTTTTCATTTTGTCATTGTTACATTTTGCGAAGATCTGCACATTCTGCTGCCTCACAGTTTGTCACGGATCGGTGGGGGTCTTCTGTAAGCAGGAACCACAGTGTACGGTGCCTTCTTTGACTACATCTGTCTGTAGGATACAGCAGAAAGTGTTCAGAAACTTTCACTCCCAGGTGGCTTTGTCACCTTGGACGGTGGGCTGTCAGGACAGGGAGTCTAGTGCAGAATGGTGGCTTTGGCTAGGCTGTAGTAGCTTTAGGGGTGGGGGGAGGTAGGGGTTAGGGGGAGGCCCATTCCAGCGCATCATTTAGCTCCTGGCAAGACTGAAAGTGTGCAGGATGCTGCGGTGTTTAACTTCTGTGTGGATAAGAAACTTTGGCGCTGCGTGGTCGGAGACATATACAGAGAAAATATATCTGTCAGAGTATTTAGATAACACGGTCTGAATGGATCGGAATGGCCTTACCATGAGATCCATTTTGCGGTGACATCAGCTTGACCGGCTCCTGCGCGTGGGAGCTAACAGGGTATGGGGACCCTGGAGGTGTCAGAGCTGTAGTACATAGAGAAGAGTGCCACTGGCCTGTGTGTGACAATGGCTGCTTTGGTTTCTCTGACAGTTGTCTGTGGACCAAAGGTACAGAACAGTGGTACCAGACGAGATGCTTCAGTAAAGGCATGCATTTCCTGAAGTGTCTCGTGGGATCCCCTGGTACTTCTGAGTAGCCCTTGTTTGCAGAGAACCTGTCATGGCGGTCATATCAGCATGGAGTTCACACTGGAGGTCCCGTGGAACTGGCTTCAGTATAGGCTTTAACGTCGGTCGTGTTCCTGTCGAGGATGTCTAAATTTCGCCCCTGGTTGGTGGCTGATTCGCGATTCGTCTTACAAATCGGGTCTCTCTTCCACACGGGATTTTTCAACAACGCCACTGCATGCCTTTAGTTCTGTTAGTGACTGAATGTTGTGTTGGATTAGTTAAATAAGTGGGGAGCAGAGGAAGGGGCCAGGGGGAGCTAAAGAAGCCTGGCTAGAGAAATACATACATATAGATGTTTATGTACATATTGGTCTCTAGTGTAACCATTGCCATTCATTCTGCGCATGATTTTGTTCTGGTGATTTATCAGTCAGGGTGATGGTTCCCGGAAATCAGAGTTGCTGGTTGCCTTCTGTTGTGTTCCATAGATGGATGCAGTTGAAGGAGTTGCTGTGCATCCTGGGACGCAGTGTGCAGGGGATGTTTTATCTTTTTATGACATGATTGTGAGGCAATAGAGTTGGAGGTATCCGTGGATCGGTCATCGGCCAGCTGGGTGTCAGATTGTCATGTGTCTGGGAAAGGTGGTCATTTGAACAAGAAATGTTTTACTGCTCTTGTTCTCGCCCTAGATTCCCAGGCCAGCCCAGGCCAAACTGGCTCAGGCTAGGTGGCCAAGGCAAGGCTGACCCTCCTCAACCCTACCCTAACCTACCCTACCCCATGGCCAGGGCCCAGGCCTAGGCCAGCTTAGGCCCAGGCCAGCCCGGGCCAAATGGCCAAGGCCAGATTGGCCCTCCCCGACCTCACTGACCTTCCTGACCCTACCCTATCCCAGGCCAAACCTGGCCCAGTCCACCACCACTCTACCACGACACCACCCACCCAACCACCATCACCACCACCACACCACACACACCAACACCACAACACCACAACCACATCTACCACCACCACACACTACCACAACCACACCACAACTTCACAACACCCCCTCCACCACCCCACGATCACCTCCCTACACCACCACCATACCACCACAACACCACCATCACTAACACAATCACTGCAACACTATACACACGCCCACCACACCACCAAAACACCACCCCAACACAACCACCACAACATCATAAACACGACCACACACACCACCAACCAACCCCCCCCCTACACAACTACCACAGCATCATCAACACGACACACACCACCCACCACCATTACCACCATCCCACCACCATTACCACCACACCCTCCACCACCACACACCACTAACACCACAATCACACCTCCACCACCACACTAACAACACCCCCTCTCCTCTCCCAGGAGTCATCGCCTTCTCTCCCTTGGTTGGGTGTTTCTTCATCGCAGGGTTCCATGTAGTAATAGTTTTTCTATTTTTCTAGCTTTTATGTCCTTTTTCCCAGTGTTTTGTGTCTGTCAAATTTTCTAGGGTTTGGTGTATTTTTATTTCCCAGGACTTGACGACTTCTTCTTTTCTAGGTTTTAGTGTTTTCTTTCCCCAGGGTTTAATGCCTGTGTCCTTCCTAGTTTACAGTCTTCTTTTGTATGATTGCCATGGGTGCTCTTGTTTCCTATGTCAGTCTTTTGTTGAACAAGGATACAAACCAGTAGGCACCCAAGTGGATGGTTCCGGACAGTATCAAACGATCCCTTCAGTGATCTCGCAGGCCTCATGTTTCAGGGAGCATGCGGATCCTTTTATTAGGACTCGGCAAACTTTCTTCCCACATGAAGAAATACACAAGGAGGGTAGTTCTTGCTCACCCTATGATGAAATAAATACACATGCATTTATTTCATTCATAGGGGAGCAAGATTAAAGTTGCTTGTTTAGAGCTGTTCACTGCTCTCTGCCTCATTTAAGATCCCTTTCTTCCACAGAATTCACGGTCCTGTTTTCTATCCTTGGTTAAGTGTCGCCTCGTATGGCTTAGAGTTCTCCTTTCATTGGGTTTAGCTTTCCTTCTCTTCCTTCTACTTTCTTACAGTATTTAGTATTTTTTCATAGAATTGAATATCCTTTCAGAAGGTTTTTCACAAGGAGTAGAATTGAGTCCTTTCATAAAGGTTAGTTTCCTCTTCTTTCACAGAGCTAGCGTTCTTTATTTCATTGGGGCTGTGTTCTCTCCTTTCATAGGGGTAAGAGTCCTCTTCTTTCACAGGGGCTAGTGTTGTGTCCTGTCATAGGGGTTAGTGTCCTCTTTTTCAAATTGGCTAGTGTTCTCTCCTTTAATAGTTTTTTTGCTTCCTCTTCTTCATAGAGGCTAGTGTTCTCTTGTTCTCTCCTTTTATAGGGGTTAGCGTCCTCTTCTGTCACAGGAACTAATGTTCTCTCCTCTTCTTTGGCCTAGTGTTCATTCGTTTCATACGGGTTGGAGACTTCTTTCACAGGAGCTAGTGTTCTCTCTTCTTCCTTGGGCTAGTGTTCATTCCTTCATAGGGGTTGGAGACTTCTTTCGCAGGAGCTAGTGTTGACTCCGTTCATAGGGGTTAGCGTTCTCTTTTTTTTCACAGGGGGGCTAGTGTTATCTCCTTCCATACGGGTTAGCGTCCTCTTCTTTACATTGGCTCGTGTTTTGTCCTTTCATAGATTCAGTGTACTGTTCATTCTTGGTGTGTAGTGCCCCTTCTGTAAGTTTATGCTCTTCCTTTCATAGGGATTTTCTGTCCAATCTGGCTTTTTAATGACCCTTTGTGTCGTGTTCTTTCATATGGTGTATTGTCTTTTATTGATATTTCTGTCATCTTCTTTTCCATGGTCAGTTGTCCTTTTCACAGGTAGGATTCTGTCTTGCATAGAGTTTAGTGTCCTCTTTACAAGGGGCCTGGTGTCTTTTTTGTGATGACTTAGTGTGTCTCTTCTATCGAATTCAGTGTCCTTTTGGTCCCCTGTATTGTTCTTAGCTCTAGGGTTTAGTATTACCTTTTCACAGAGTTCTACGTGTGTTTCTCTTATAGGGTTCACCGTACTTTCATGGCTTTTGTATCCTCTTTCGCACGATTCAGTGCCTTTGTGATAATATGATTGGAACTATTCTTCCACAGAGTTTGAACCTATTTTCTTTTAACAGAATTACGTCGTCGTACGTCGACTTCTCCTTTCTTAGAGTTGAATGCATCCTTTTCTGGAATATAGTTTTTCGTAGGTGTTTACTGTCTTCTTTCTTGATGTTAGTTAGAATTTTCTTCGTAAGTATTTCAACACACAGTTGTTGTTGTTTTTTTCTTTTTTTTTCGGACCAAACAGGAAGCGGTGCCAGTCTGCCAGACGGCCACCAGGATCGCGACCAGACAGAAGGTGCGCCACTAATTGTTAAAGTAGTTAATTCGAATGACGTAATGGTAGCAGAAATGTTACATTTTCATTTTATTCCTTACGTAGGTACGTGGAACATCAGTCATACTGTTTCGACAATAAAATTGTTAAAAGGGAGTGTAATGGGTATGTATAACCATCATGGCATTGATCGTTGTCCTTTTTAGTTCTCAGGGGTGTGCATCCCTGCAGTAAAGCACTCAGATTTTTTACTTAAACATGATGGGTTTTAGAAATAATGTTTGAAATTTACCACAGATCCCAGCTTTCTCTAGATATTCATTCGTTTGTGTGGTAGACGAAATTTCTTCGAGAAGAATATCGTTTTTAACTGTCCATGTTTTAAAGCAAGATATTCAGATTTCCGCAGAATAATACATTTTTTATAGAAATTTCACAGATGTTTAAAATATTGTTCACATTTCGATGTTAAACTCTGATGGCCCTTTTCTCATAACATTCGGTTTCCCCCTCACATCTTCGCCTCTGGCGTGTGCCAAAGTTTTAAGAGTTGTCAGGTCATGGGAACTGTCAGTGGATCGACATATTAGCGATCTCCCCCAGAAGGATCTAAAAATGGACGTATTCTTTGTTTTTCTCTTGTTTGTTTTACTTGCTTGCGCTTTCGTTTACTTTTGTTTTGTTTAATTACGGTGGACAAAAGATATATGGAGCACTGATTCCATACTTCTCACTACCAAGCCTTTAACCACTATATGGTCCACGTATTGGTTTTTTAACATGCACAGACATTCACAAATTGGTAGGGAACTCTGTACATTTCATGACTGAACATTCAGAAATAAGCGAAAGCCACTGACAAAAAAAACAAAAAGACATTGTGAAATTCTGGAATATGTGTTGAAGACCTGGCACGGTCCTGTTGGCATCTCTGTTAATTTTAGAATTGGTAGTATGATAAGGAGGTCTGTTTTCATCACCTGAAAGGAGCTGAACTGCACAAGCTGTTTTCTCCCTGCTAATGTGTGTGAGCTTGTTCTGAGACTTCTTTTAGTGATTTGATGTAGAGCTTGTTTTCCTAGAAGGGTGCTAGAGGGGTGTGTCATTTAAAAGTGGTGTCAGTCTTCATTAGTTCTGTGAGGCCTTTCGGCGGAGCTGTGAAGAATAACAACAGGGACATCTTTACCGCCACATCTGCAAATATATGATGAAAAGGAAATTTAAAGCAGCGATCTATTTTTTTTCCGAGTCCCTGCTGGTGTAATTACAATGATCAGCGCATTGATTCAGTATGTGAGGCGAGTGTCGTAAAATGAAAAAAGTGTATTTAGATATAGGCTGCATGCATGGATGTAACTGCGGTAGTATTGGTGTGTACATTCGTATGTAAGTGTGTAAGTGAAGAATCAGACACATACGTATGAACGTACACTTTTTTTTCCTCCCAAAACTCGGTTCGAATGAGTGAATATAGAACGTTCGTGCGCGTACATACAATGTGTATATACTTGGACCGCCCATTGGCTTTAACATATACAAGCATACACAAATATGCATCCAAGCATATGCCCGCTGTCCAAACATACATGCCCTCACGCACGTGCACGCCCTCGAGCGCACACACGCGTGCCACACACACACACACACACACACACACACACACCACACACGCTGGCACACACACACACACACACAAGCTTTTATTCGGTTCCCCATAATACATAGCGTAAAAACAAAATATAGTCGGATGGAAAAAGCACAAACTGAAAATGTTCTTAAAACCAACGTATTTTGATAAATTGAATGAATCAGATTTGTCTGCAGATGGAATAAGATCTTAACTGAAGATACTTGTTATATATTGACAGGGGCAAGACATTGCCACATCAACGGGGCGAAGGAGCTGCTTTATCAACGGACAACGGAGACCAGGCCATGTTAACGAACTCGTTGGATGCGGCCAACCACAAATGGGGGGAGTATTGTTGATTTTTAGCTCGTTTCTTCTCTCGTCTTTACACTTCTTCCATTGTGGCTGTCCCTTTTCTCTGATAGTTATCTGTACTGTCGTAGAGTTTAGTGTTTCCTTCTGTACAGTTGTGTCGTATTCTATCCCAGGATACAATTGTCTCTTTCCCAGAGTTAGTATCGCCTTTCCTCACAAAAACAGTTCTGTCTTTACAGGGGGTATATTTTCGACTCGCACAAGTTTGAATCTCCTTTCTGCGGGTACTAGAATCTTCTTCGATCTCAGATGCTAATCTTCTTATTCAGGATTTAGTGTTTTCTTGATCACAGATGTTTATGTCCTTTTTCTTCAGGAACTAGTGTTCCATATTTTCCCACAGCTTGATGCTCGTACTTTTTTTATTGGGGGTTTTCCTTTCCTAACCTTTCTAGTCGTCTGTGATTCTTTCATGCATCGTCTTTTCCAGGATTTTGGGCCTTCTTTTTCAGAGTATTATGTCTTCTCTTTCCTAGGATTTAGTGCCCCTTCTTTCCCAAGGTTCGTCTGTCCTAAGATCACAGTCTTTTTTCCGGGGTTTAGTGCGTTTTTTTCTTTTACCAGCATTTAGTGTTCTGTCCTTTCCCAGGTCCATGCTTTCTTTCCATGGCACCCCACCACACCACAAACACATCCTCACTACACCACAACACATCACTACCACAACTTCCACTACACCACACAAAACACCATACACACCACACTACAACACACACCATTAGCACACAAATAGCACATACACCACACAACACAATGCACAAACACGCAATGCATACACACACACACACACCACACACACACTACACCACTCCACAGCACAACAGCCCCACACCCCAACACACCACACCCTCATAAAACACTCACCCCACCCCACACCACCAAAACATCACATTACACCAGAACACAGCACACGACACACCACACCATACCAGGGGGTCGGAATAGCTCAGCGCTAGAGCGCCGGACTCGTAATCTTGGTGATCCTGGGGTGGTTGAAATCTCAGCCGGGACGTTTCGTTACAGGGGGGGTTTTCGCTCGGAGTTAGCATTGGTTCTGACTCCATCTCCGTTACAGTCCTTTGAATGAGACTAAAACGAGGTTTCACAGAATGGGGACTCTGCTATTTTACACTAAGGCCGTTTGGCCGTGTGGTGTGGTCTGAACTGAAAATATGCGTGTCCAACGTTCGACCTAGGGTGTTTTATTGTCCAGCACTTGGCATTGGTGCTTGTACCGAGGTCTGTGGGAAGTCTTGAAGAGGCTCTCTGCCAGTGGTCCTTTCTTTTGAGCGTGAAGGAGTGTGGTTTTATTTTGTCATTGCCACGTTTTGCGCAGATCTGAACATTCTGTTGCCTCACAGGCTGTCATGGATCGGTGGGGATCTTCTGTAAGCAGGAACACAGTGTACGGTGCCTTCTGTGACTACATCTGTCTGTGGAATACAGCAGGAGGTGTTCAGAAACTTCGATTCCCAGGTGGCTTGTCACCTTGGACGGTGGATTGTCAGGACTGGGAGTCTAATGCAGAATGGTGGCTTTGGCTAGGCTGTTAATAGCTTTGTGGGTGGGGGGAGGTAGGGGTTAGGGGGGAGGGCCGTTCCAAGAAACTTTGGCGCCGCGTATTCGGAGACATATACAGAGAAAATATCTCTGGGCGGAGTCTTTAGATCACACGGTCTGAAGGGTCGGAATGGCCTTACTATGAGATCTCATTTTGCGGTGGTATCAGCTTGACCGGTCCTGAGCGTTGAAGCTATCAGGGTGGCGGGGACCCTGGAGGTGTCAGAGCTGTAGTACATATAGAGCAGAGTCCCAATGGGCCTGTGTCACACATGGCTGCTCTGGTGTCTATGACAGTTGTCCGCGGATCAAAGGTACAGAATAGTGGTACCTGACGAGATGCTTCAGGAAAGGCATGCATTTCTTGAAGTGTCTTCTTGGGATCCCCTGGTACTGAGTACCCCTTGTTTTGCAGAGAAACCTGTCATGGCGGTCATATCAGCATGGAGTTCACACATGAGGTCCCATGGAACTGGCTTGAGTATAGGCTTTAACAATCGGTCGTGTTTGCTGTCGCGGATATCTAAATTTCGTCCTTGATTCGTGGCTGATTCGCGATTCGTGTTACAAACCAGGTCTTTCTTCCGCACGATCTTTCAAACAACGCCACTGCATGCCTTTAGTTTTGTTAGTGACTGGATGTTGTGTTGGATTAGTTGAATACGTGGGGAGCAGAGGAAGGAGCAGGGTACTAAAGAAGCCTGGCTAGAGAAAAATACGTACATATAGATGTATATGTACATATTTGTCTCTGGTGTAACCATTGCCATTCATTCTGTGCATGATTCCCTGTTCTGGTGATTCATCAGTCAGGGTGATGATTCCCGGGAACCAGAGTTGCTGCTGCCTTCTGTTGTGTTCCATAGATGGATGCAGTTGAAGGAGTTGCTGTGCATCCTGGACCAGTGTGCAGGGGATGTTTATCTTTTTATGACATGATTGGGAGGCAAAAGAGTTGGAGGTATCTGTGGATCGGTCGTTGGCCAGCTGGGGGTCAGATTGTTCATGTGTCTGGGAAAGGTGGTCATTTGAACAAGAAGTGTTTTACTGCTCTGTGTTCTCCCTAGATTCCCAGGCCAGCCCAGGCCAAACTGGCTCAGGCTAGGTGGCCAAGGCAAGGCTGACCTTTCCAAACCCTATCCTGCCCTACCCCTAGCCAGCGTCCAGGCCTAAGCCAGCCTTAGGCCCCAGGCCACGCCAGGCCAGATTGGTGACCCTCCCAACCCCTCACTGGCCTCCTCTGACCCTACCTATCCCAGGCCAAACTGGCCCAGGGCCACCACCACTCTACCACGACTCCACCCCACCACCACCACCACACCACCACCACTACCACCACAACACAACACCAACAACAACCCATACCATACTACTACCACAACAACCTCACCACAACCACACCACCACCCCGCCACCACCTCAGCACCACCACATCAAACCACATCAACCACCACAACACCTACCACCACCACTAACACAACAATACCACAACACCATAAACATGACCATCAAACCACCACAACAACCACCCCCAGCACAACCACCACAAGCACCATCACACGACCACCACACCACCACTACTACCACCAATTCCACTACCATTACCACCACCCTCCACCACCACACACTAACCCACAATCACACATCCACCAATCACACTAAACACCCCCTTCCTCTCCCAGGAATCATCGCCTTCTCTCCCTTGTTGGGTGTTCCTCATCGCCAGGGGTTCCATGTAGTATAGTTTTATTCTTTCTGGGGTTTAAGTCTCTTTGTGTCGTCACGTTTTCCAGGTTTGTGTGTACTTTTCTTTCCAGGACTTGCTGACTTTTTTCTAGTTTTAGTGTTTTCTTTAGCAGGGTGTAATTCCTGTGTCCTTCCTAGTTGCAGTCTTCTTTCGTATGATTGCCATGGGATGTTCTTGTTTCCTATGGCAGTCTTCTGTTGAACAAGGATCCCAAAGCAGTAGGCACCCGAGTGGATGGTTCAGGACAGTATCAGACAAACCCTTCAGTGATGTCGCAGGCCTCATGTTTCAGAGATCTGGAACCGGGACGCATTTTTCAGATCTTTGGGCTTTTGCTGCAGAGCTGCTGAGGAAGTCTTCGATCTGTTCCAGAACCATTCCTTTGTACCCACCTGGTTTCCTCCTGTCTGAGTAGTCCGCATTCCCAGAAAGACTAACATTGCATTGAGGAGTTTCTGCATGCGGATCTTTTTATTAGGACACATCAGCTTTCGTCCACATGAAGAAATACAGGAGGGGAGCTCTTGCTCCCCCCGTGATGAAATAAATACACATGTATTTATTCTTCAGGGGGAGCAAGATAAACGTTACTTGTTTAGTACTTACTGTTCACTGCTGTCTGGCTCATTTAAGATACACCTTTCTTCTACAGAATTACGGTCCTGTTTCCTATCCTTAGTTAAGTGTCGTCTTCTATGGCTTAGTGATCTCCTTTCATTGGGTTTAGCTTTCCTTCCCTTCAACTTTTTTTCATACCAGTATCTAATATTCTTTTATAGAATCGAATATCCTTTCAGAACGCTTTTTCACACGGGGTAGAATTGAGTCCTCTTCATACAGGTTAGGGTCCTCTTCTTTCACAGGGGCTAGTGTTCTTTTCTTTCATAGGGGCTTGTGTTCTATCCTTTCATAGGGGTTAGAGTCCTCTTTTTCACAGGGGGGCTATTGTTCTTCCTTCAGTACAGGCTCGGTTATCTTCCTTCCTAGGAGTTACCATCTCTTTCTTTCACAGGGGTACTGTGTCTTCGCTCTATAGGAGTTTAGCGTCTCGGGTTTTTCCCTAGGATTAGCGTTCGCTACTTTTTAGGGTTTTTCATTTCCCCTTTTTCATAGGGGATGGTGTCTATGACTTTCATAGGGGGCTAGTATTCATTACGTTACAGGGGCTTAGTGTTCTATCTTTCACATGGGGTAGTGCTATTCCTCTAACAGGAGTTAGCATCCTCTCTTTCATAGGGCTATATGTTCTTCTCCTTTTTTAGGGGTTAGGGCTTCTTTAAGGGAGTCGAGTTATCGACGTTCATTAGGCGTTAGGGACTGCCTCTTCTTTCACAGGGGCGAGGGTCTCGTGTTCCCTCTTTAGGTGTTAGAGTCTCCTTCTGTCACAGGAGCTAGGTTCTCTCTTCGTATTGGGGCTAGAGTCTTTACGTTCACGGGAAGCGGTGGAGATTCTTTCAGAGGGAGTAGTGGTGAATACTTTCATAAAGGGTCGCCGCTCTTTTCTGTCACAGGGTAGTGTTATCTCCTTTTATACGAGCTAGCGTCCGATTTTTTTCAGTTTTCTATAGGTTTCGTTGTTTTTTGTTCGTTCAGAGATTTCAGTTGTACTGTCTATTCTAGGTGTGGGCAGTGTCCAGTCCTGTAAGTATGCTCTGCTTCTTATTTGTCGTATTGGGGTTTTTTATGTACGATCTTGTTAAAACTTGATATTTCACAATAGTTGCTATCACCAGACACGCGTGCGGCAACGCACCCCCACACACAATACGCCCAGCACGCACAAACCGTGTGGGTGGGGGAATGAGGGAAGGGAAAGAAGAAAGGCGGTGCAAGTGTGTATTTAATTCAAATAAAAAAAAGTATACTTACAGCAAAAAACTGCAGAATGAAGGGTCAGTGCACCACACATTAGTACATGACTAAACCCAGACGCTTGTATCACACCGCCAAAAAACATTAAGATTCAGCAAAAGGAATGTCCCATACAGTTAAAACACCACACACACCAAACAACACACCACACTGCTCGCATGGTGAGTAGGCGTCAAATCCAGAAGGAAAGGAAAAATGATGACAGCAGGAAAAAACTAGGAGGATAAAGACAGACTCTCTCTCTC
>JADBJO010017677.1:25000-32500 GCA_016801955.1 Conus betulinus | reverse complement strand
AGATCAAGAGAGAGGAGAGAGAGAAGGGGACACAGAGAGAGGAGAGAAAGAGAAGAGAGAGAAAGAGATAGACATAGACAGGAACAGACTGACAAACAAGACAGAGACACACACACAGAGAGGAGAGAGAGAGGAGAACAGAAGAGGAGAGAGAGAGAGAGAGAGACTCGAGAGAGAGACGAGAGAGAGGAGGTAAGGACCGACGCGAGAGAAGAGGCTCCATTCGAAAAAAAAAATGCTGCCCATAGCCCACTCCTCCACAAATTCCCACCACACACCACAAAAAGCACAAGAACATTAAAGGAACACGAATGGCACCACTCACTTGCACTCTCCACAAAGGAACTCCCACAAAAAGCACATACAACGTGCAGAAACATGCCAAGTCGATTGTGGAGCTTATCCACACGTCACTATCCTCACAAATGGGCAACGCTGATATACCGACCCCTTCTTGCATGCCAGGTGACATACCCCAACCTGTGATACTCTCGCTCTCGCTCCCAATTCCCTCTTCAATTCTCTACCCGCTCCCCTTCTCGCTCTCTCCTCTCTCTCTCTCTCTCTCTCTCTCTCTCTCTTCTCCTCTCTTCTCTCTCTCTCCTCTCTCTCTCTCTCAACACACATCAGAGAAGGGCATGGATTTGACATTTTAATCAGAGAGGTCAAACATGAAATTCCTCCGATGTTTATTTGAATTTCCCCCCAATCTTTTTGAACTGGTTTCACAACGCCATGGCTTCCAGCTGTTTTCTTTCACTTCGTCACCGGAATAGCTGAGCGATCTTTCGTGTCAAGTGACGTTAAACAAATTTTCAATTCAGTCCACATCCATGCTCTACATCCTCTGTTGTTGATGTGAGTGGGATGAGGAACTGATTGAGTGTGTGTGTGTGTGTGTGTGTGGGTGTGTGTGTGTGTGTGTGTGGTGTGGTGTGTGTGTGTGTGGTGTGGTGTGTGTGTGAGTGCTCGTGTGTGCGTGCGCGGTTTGTGCCGCACGCGCGTTGTTTGGTGTGTGTGGTGTCTCTATCTCTCTATCTCATCTCTCTCTCCTCTCTTCTCTATCTCTCTCTCTCTCTATCTCTCTACGCTCTCTCTATACTCTCTCTCTCTCTCCTCTCTCTGCGTGTGTAATTCTTGGATGTGTGTGTGTGTGTGTGGTGTGTGGTGGGTGTGTGTGTGTGTGTGTGTGTGTGTGTGGGTGTGTGTGTGTGTGTGTTTATGTGTGTGCGTGCGCGCGCGGCGTGTGTGTGGGTAAGTATATATATATAGGTTAGTAATGTATGTTGTATGTCACGTGCGTGCGTGCGTGGTGTGTGTGTGTGTGTGCGTGGTGTTGTGGTGTGTGGTGTGTGTGTGTGTGTGTGGGTGTGTGTGTGGTGTGTGTGTGTGTGTGTGTGCACGTGCGTGCTTGCACGTGCGTGCGTGCGTGCGTGCGTGCATGACGTGCGTTGCGTGTTTGCGTGCGTGCGTGCGTGCGTGTGTGCGTGCGTGCTGTGTGTGGTGTGTGTGTGTGTGTGTGTGTGTGTGTGTGTGTGGTGTGTGTGTGTGTGGTGGTGTGTGTGGTGTGTGTGTGTGTGTGTGTGTGCTGGGGAGAGGAAAGGGGTGGTTGTTCTTTATTACGGTGGATGGTCTTCTCTATTAATAACTTGTTATATCTAAATCTATCTGCCTCTCCCCTGTCTATCAGTCTCTACTGCAATCAAACCCTCTTTGCTCTTCGTCTCTCCTGCTCTTTTTCTATCCATCCGTAGCCACCTACCCCTCTTTTCCGTTTTCGTTTCTGTCTTCACTCTCTCTCTCTCTCTTTCATCTGTTGATCTGAAATTGACTGTGTGAAAATCCAATCCGGAGAGACAGACAGCATCCCACTGTATCAGTGTACAAAATCTGCAGCACAGTGATGTTGTAACTGCTGAAATTTAACGAAGGAAAATTGTCATGTCTAATGAGGACCTTGGGGGGGGGGGTTTTCTCCCCAAATCAAGATTTTGTTTCTGCAGAGGCATTGATTTAGAGCGTTTAGTCTGGATGTGTTCCAATTTGTGTGTGGTTAAGATTCTGTACACTCAGCGTAGTTTCTAATACCTCTTTCTCTCTATTCTCTTCTCTCTCTCTCTCTCTCTCTCTCTCTCTCACTCTCTCTCTCTCTCTCTCTCTCTCTCTCTCTCTCTCTAATATATATATATATATATATATATATATATATATATATATATATATATATATATATATTATATATATATATATATATTTGTTAAAAATAGGATGGTAAAAGGAATTTTTGAAATCAAGGGGTTGAGCACTTTAAGAATTTTATTAGGCATTTTAGCAGTATTCTTAATATATATATATATATATATATATATATATATATATATATATATATATATATATATGTATATATGTATGTATAAACCAGTATTACACCTGCTGAATATCTACCTAGCGCTGTGTTGTTGGGTACTCTCGATGGCATACAAAGAACATTAATCAGTGTTTCTTACGTTGTGAAGAAACAACAATACCCAGCATACAACAGTTCATTTAGAGAGTACGTGGACCTCTTGACGTTTTCCAGGCACATGATTTCACTGAGACATAGCCCTGATTACGTAGAATCCAAAGACCACCTCTTTCTTGAGAGTCACTGATGTTCAAAATATAGAGAGAAAGTGGGTGAGAGAGGAGAGATAGAAGAGAGCGAGAGAGAGAGAGAGAGAGAGAGAGGAGAGAGAGAGAGAGAGAGGAGAGGAGAGAGAGAGAGAGAGAGAGAGAGAGAGAGAGAGAAGATGTGTGGTCTGTCTCTATCCACTGTTCAGTGTGTGGTCTGTCTCTATCCATTGTTCACTGTGTGGTCTGTCTGTATCCACTGTTCAATGTGCCGTCTGTCTCTATCCACTGTTCAGTGTGTGGTCTGTCTCTATCCATTGTTCACTGTGTGGTCTGTCTGTATCCACTGTTCAATGTGTGGTCTGTCTCTATCCACTGTTCAGTGTGTGGTCTGTCTCTGTCCACTGTTCAGTGTGTGGAGTGTCTCTATCCACTGTTCAGTGTGTGGAGTGTCTCTATCCACTGTTCAGTGTGTGGTCTGTCTCTATCCACTGTTCAGTGTGTGGTGTGTCTCTATCCACCGTTCAGTGTGTGGTCTGTCTGTATCCACTGTTCAGTGTGTGGAGTGTGTCTCTATCCACTGTTCAGTGTGTGGTGTGTCTCTATCTACTGTTCAGTGTGTGGTGTGTCTCTATATCCACTGTTCAGTGTGTGGTGTGTCTCTATCCACTGTTCAGTGTGTGGTCTGTCTCTATCCACTGTTCAGTGTGTGGAATGTCTCTATCCACTGTTCAGTGTGTGGTCTGTCTGTATCCACTGTTAAGTGTGTGGAATGTCTCTATCCACTGTTCAGTGTGTGGTCTGTCTCTATCCACTGTTCAGGGTGTAGTCTGTCTCAGTTCACTGTTCAGTGTGTGGTCTGTCTCTATCCACTGTTCAATGTGTGGTCTGTCTCTATCCACTATTCAGTGTGTGGTCTGTCTCAGTTCAGACTGTGTGTCTATTGTTCGGCCATGGGCAGTAAAAGAGGAGAGGAATATTCCTGCTCCAGACCAGAACATTATGGGGCCCCTGTATTGTCCGCCCCTTCCGCCCACACCACGTTGTACCACACATACCTCCTTTTTCTTCACCTCACCCATGTCTATGGCCTGGTTTGGTTCCGTCGGGGTCATCAGTATCAGCAAAATTCGTGGGATGCTGTCGTTGGACGGATATGGTGGTGCTCTCTCACGTCGGCTCTGTAACTAAGCAATTATTGTCGTCTGCTGGGGACTTAGTGGGTGGTGAACTTCGTATCTGGATCAGAACAGACACCACTGAACACCACCGACAGCAGTGCAGTGTTTCCTTCGGTGGGTTGCCTCTTGACGACTTGACACTGACTGTCCCCTGTTGAATGCCGGTGCCGGGGCTGTGGCAGAATGGGCTGGACTGTGGCTGTGGAGGGGGGGGGGGGGGGGCGTTGAATGAGTGGCATGGGTATGGACCTACTGATGTGGCACAGAAGATGCTACAGCTAAAAAAAAAAAAAAAAAAGCTTTCAGTTTAGTTCTGATGGGAGAGAAATGCCCTTAGTGTTGTCTCAGCAGATGTGACCATCATGACATGAATCACAACAGAAAGAGAGAAACAGGAGAAGAAGGGGGAGAGATGACAGGATGATGGTGCTTGGAGGATGGAGGGAAGAGAATACTAACATTTTGATGAGGGTCAGTAGTTGGATGCTTGTTATCACCATGCTTACATAAGAATGAAAGAAACAGAAACAGAAACAAACGAGTGGAAGGCAAAACAAACCAAACCAACAATTATTGAATGGAAGAGAGAGAGAGAGAGAGAGAGAGAGAGAGAGAGAGAGAGGAGAGAGAGAGAGAGAGAGAGAGAGAGAGAGAGAGAGGGAGGGAGGGAGAGAGTTAAAACGAGAAGGAGCAGGAAACAGGAAATCATGTCACTGATTCCATCACAGATCATTGAAGAGGAACAGTTTGTTGTTGTTTATGTCTTATATTGGTCAATCACACTTGAAGAAAACATAAACAACTCCATGAAAAGTGAAGAAAATGTTATGTAATTTGTGTGCTTTGACACATTTTTTTTTTTTTTTCTGTCCCAACCTCCACCTACTAAGCCCCCTACTGACGACAATAATTGCTTAGTCGCGGAGCCGGCGTGAGTGAGCTCTCCCTCCGGAGGGCGCCACCACGTCCGTCCAACGACAGCCCCCATGGACTCGCCGATACCGGTGACCCCGACGGAACCAAACCAAGGCCACAGACGTGGAGAGGACATCGAAATTGAGGTCACCATGAGAGCAGGGCATGAAGGGCCACAGAACTTGAGACTTTTTTTTTTTTATGCTGATCGATGAGAATGAGGATGATTAAGATGATGCTACGGATTTCCATTTCGGTCTGAGACTACATGACAGGGCTGTACTCTACGCTTCCTTTCATAATATATCCCGGCGTCAACCAGGCCCGAGAGAGATACAGACACCTGCAGTGTTGGTCAGGAAATTTGAGCAACACTCTCAGAAACGCATCCATTAAGTGGATGAAACTCGACTGTGTGGTCCCAGTCTTCCCAACTGAGTCCGCAGCAAACTCAACTCTGGGTAGGAGCCGGTCGGGGCAGAAAAACCCACATGACTTCTGATGGGATTCGAACCCACGACCTCCCAGCGGCCAAGGAATGGAGGGAGGTCACGCTATTGGCTTTTTATCTTCATGCCAACGCCGCCCCCCTACCTCCCTTACCTTTCCTCCATCACCCCTACACCCTCTTCTCCTTCCTGACCTCTGCTCCTGCAGCCACTTCTCTCCGTCCACAATGGACAGTTGATTTTCTGTCCCCATGGTAGGGAGTTCTTGTACACACATTGCATTCAGCTCGTTGATGTACACTGTTCAGCGCTAGGCGTTGAAAGTTTTCCTGTACTTTAAGAAGTGTCATACACATTGTGTGTGTGTGTGTGTGTGTGTGTGTGTGTGTGTGTGTGTGTGTGTGTGTGTGTGTGTGTGTGTGTGTGTGTGTGTGTGTGGAGAGAGAGAGAGAGAGAGAGAGAGAGAGAGAGAGATAGAGAGAGAGAGAGAGAGAGAGAGAGAGAGAGAGTTACTGTACATTGAGCAGTGCTGCAAACATACATTAGCAAAAGATGTAAATCCAATTAAAAACTCAGTTAACATCAGACTTTGAGGGGAACAAAAGTTTACAAACTAAAATCTATGAAACGTGGCTTGTTATTTTTATGCTCATGCAGTTATGAAAGATCTTTTTTCTTACATATTTTGTAGGCAAAAATACAACTGATTCAATCTTTGACAACAGATATGTCTTACCGTTAGTCACATGAAATACATGTTAGAGGCTTTTTGTGTCTGATGACCATTTACTGCTTAGAGCAATGCATGCAATGAAGGTGTTTCTGAATGTCACAGAATAAAGTGAACGCATGAAACATAAAAAAAAACTTGACTTTTATTTCTTGTTATTGTATTCGTTGATCTGAAAAATGAACAATGTTGGATTTGAGCGGAATCTCTGTATACATATATGTTCTCAGTAAGGCTGGTAGTTTGCATGTAACGTGAAAAGCTGCAACTCTTAAGCATTGCGCGTTCCGTTCATCAAAACGTTTCAAAAAGCCTGCAGATGTTGTACCTACCATGATCTATCAATGACCAGAACAAACCCAGCAGTAGCCAAAACAAATTTAGTCCTGCTTCATTTTGTTCTGACTTTTGATACCCATACATCTTTCCAAGACACGATTAATTCAAGCAGCATGTGATAAACATTATATGAGAATGCTTCCTTGTCGATTTTTAACATTTTGAAGCAATGTTTTTTTTTAGTACAGAAACAACTACAATAATTGACATTGAAAGGAAATCTCCCTATATCTCAGTAAAACATTTTGTTTGGAGTTCGGATAGGAACATGTGAAGATTTTTTTTTCTCCACGTAACGAGGTTTTTTTGTTTTTTTTAAGACTACATTTCAGATCCGCAGATCATAAACAATCAGTATTTTGGATTAAAATTCCGTTAAATAAAGCATTAACGCGCTCTTGCTCATGCTATTTTTATATTCCTTAAAAAAAAAATCGCATGACTGCTTTCCTTCACTGTATTGCCAAGAGTACCTCTCTTCATGCTGAATAAGAGTATCTCTCTGCATGTTAAATTAGAGAATCTCTCTACATGCTGAATAAGAAGTATCTCTCTACATGCTGAATAAGAGTATCTCTCTCTGCATGTTAAATAAGAGTACCTCTCTTCATGCTGAATAAGAGTATCTCTCTGCATGTTAAATAAGAGTACCTCTCTTCATGCTGAATAAGAGTATCTCTCGCTGCATGCTGAATAAGAGTACCTCTCTACATGCTGAATAAGAGAATCTCTCTACATGCTGAATAAGAGTACCTCTCTTCATGCTGAATAAGAGTACCTCTCTTCATGCTGAATAAAAGAATCTCTCTACATGCTGAATAAGAGAATTTCTCTACATGCTGAATAAGAGAATCTCTCTACATGCTGAATAAAAAAATCTCTCTACATGCTGAATAAGGGAATCTCTCTACATGCTGAATAAGAGAATCTCTCTACATGCTGAATAAGAGTACCTGTCTTCATGCTGAATAAAAGAATCTCTCTACATGCTGAATAAGAGAATCTCTCTACATGCTGAAATAAGAGAATCTCTCTGCATGTGAATAAGAGAATCTCTCTACATGCTGAATAAGCGAATCTCTCTGCCTGGTGAATAAGAGAATCTCTCAACATGCTGAATAAGAGTACCTCTCTTCATGCTGAATACGGTCGACATACTAAATCCTTGCTCAAAGTCCTGTTTTCCATAATCCATTTTCTGAGCATCAAACAAACCTTATTCAAATTGCGCGAAGCAATGCGTTCTTTTACTTTTTTTAAAAAACATCATTTC
>JADBJO010017677.1:0-5000 GCA_016801955.1 Conus betulinus | reverse complement strand
CACAGGGGTGGTGCGGAATGCTCCAAGACAGAGACGAAGCCCTTGATGGTGGATAGGGTCCAAGAGTTTTAGATACGACGGTCTGGCAGAGCCGTACACAGCACAACCATAGTCCAGTTTGGAACGGACCAAGGCTCTGTAGAGGTGCAGCAAAGTTTTCTTATCAGCGCCCCAGTCAGTGTGTGCTACGACCCGCAGAATATTCAGAGCTTTCTGGCAAGAGGTTTTGAGGTGTTTAATATGGCTGAGAAAGTTGAGTTTTTGGTCGAAAATAACTCCAAGGAATTTGGCCTCTGTGACAGCTGGAATGGGAGATTCCCTATTTTGATTTCAGGATCTGGAAAAAAACTGACGAAAAATTATGGAAGTGAATGCACTGTGTCTTCGTAGGAGAGAAAGTAAAGCCGTTTTCATCCGCCCATTGATGAATTTTATCCACACAAAGCTGGAGCCTGCGCTGGACACTCGGGTACAGGCTTCCAGTTGCATAGACAGCAAAATCATCCACAAACAATGAGCAGTCTGAACCCTGCTGAACTGACTTGACAATGTTGTTTTTAATCTTGATGCTGAATAGGGCCGGAGACAGTATGCTCCCTTGTGGAAACACCCAACTCCTGCTCATGAACATCAGAGAGAGTGGTGCCAACCCGGACCTGAAACTGTCGGTCTGCCAAAAAATTTGAATGAAAAGTGGAAGATGACCCCGAAAACCAAGATCATGGAGATCATGAAGAATTCCCAGCTTTCCAGGTGGTATCGTAGGCTTTCTCCAAGTCGAAGAATATAGCCACTGCGTGGTGTTTGTTCAGAAAGGCGTTCCGAAGCGTAGAGATTCCAGACGAATCAAATGGTCCACTGTAGTATGATGTTTACGGAAACCACACTGTTCTTTCGCCAAAAGGCGTCGGTTTCAAGTTTCCACATGAGTCTAGCGTTGACCATTTTCTCCATCAGTTTACAGACACAGCTGGTCAAAGCTATTGGACGGTAGTTTGACGGGTTGGAGAGATCTTTTCCAGGTTTGGGAATAGGAATGATGAGGGCTTTTTCGCCAAGATGGTGGAAGAATCCAGTAGTCCATACATGGTTGTATACATGTAGCAGGATGTGCAGACCTTTTTGCGGAAGATGTTTCAAAAGTTTATAATGGATTTCATCTATACCCGGAGAGGAATCGTTGCAAGAAAGTAAGGCGGATTTCAATTCATTTAAAGTGAAAGGAAGATTGTAGTCTTCCACGTTGTCTGACGAAAAGTTGCAGGGTGATTTTTCTTTAAGGGCTTTGTTTTTGACAAAACTGGCTGACTTGTTAGAAGAGGAGGAATTCTTTTCAATGGTTGAAGCAAGCAGATTAGCAACTGCTTTTTTCTCTGTTATTAAAGAATCAGAAAACTTGAGGTGGTTCACAGTGGGGCAGGTGTTCTTCCCTTTGATTTTCTTGATGATTTTCCACACTTTTTCTTCGATGTTTTGGATGTGAGACTTGAGCAAAACTGTCTCCAAGATAATCGCTTACTGGTCTTATATATGTGTTTAGATTTGGCCCTCAGTTTCTGATGCGCTCGGACGTTGGGCATCGAGGGTCTGCAAGAAACCCTACGTTGAGCTCTTTTACGGGTTTTGTTAATTTCTTTGCACTCAGAATTGAACCAAGGAACTTTTGGCATTACGGGCTTCTTGGAAGATGTCTGGATGGTTGACTTTGCGCAATTCAGTATGAAATCTGAAAGACTTCCTGCCGGATCGTCACTTTGCAGGATCTTGTCCTCTTCCAGATCCATAAGAAACTTAGTGGCAAAGAGGTCCCAATCTGCTTTGTTGAAATTGAGGCGTTCTGGCAAAGACTCGCTCTCTGCATTCGTACACCGAAGCAACACAGGAAAGTGGTCACTACCATGCAGGTCCTCATCAACCTCCCAAACAAAATCCAAAACAAAGATGGATCACAGACAGAAAGATCCAGACAAGATGTGGTGCCATTAGCGGAGTGAAAGTAAGTTGGTGATTTCCTGTTCAAGACACACAGATCAAGCTCCGAAAAACACTTCCTCTAAAAGCAGACCCCGTGGTGAAGATCTCTCACTTCCCCATAGAGGAGAGTGGCCATTCAGATCACCCAACAGCAGAAGGGTCGAGGAAGCTGCTCCAAGAGTGAAATGAGGTCCTGTTTGGTGACGCAGATGTTTGGAGATAAGTACAAACTACAGATAGTAACTGTTTTGTGGAGAGTAACCCGAGCTGCCACTGCCTGAAGCGGAGTCTGCAGAGCAACTGGGCTGTACAGAACAGAGTTGTGAATGAACAAGGCAACTCCACCAAAGCACCATGTTCAACAGACTGTGCAGGTAGATTTAGAAAACTGTAGCCAGAAAGTGAAAAATTTTTGTCAGACTTGAGAAGAGTTTCTTGGAGGGCAATTAGCATCGGCCTGGCCTCACGGCACAACAGCTGCAATTCTTCATAATTGGAAGACAGTCCCCTGATATTCCAATGTATGATTGAATCCATTGTGGATGAGTCCATCATAAAAGAAATATGGTGAAGGAAAATAAATCTCGTAATTCTTCCTTTTATTCTATATCAACATCATCTGGATCCGAGAGAACTGCAAATCTGTTGAAATTTCTCTCCGCTTTTTTCTCTCGATCTGATAAAATTTTGTTCGGCGTTTTCTTTTTAGGTGGCGACTTGGTCTTTCCTCCAGAACCGCCAGCTCCCTTGTTGACAGCTGTAGGGTGCCCTTTGGAGGATTTTGAGGGGGTGGTCTTGTCTTGTACTTCAACGACTTCCACTCTCTGCCGCTCTGAAGTGCCTGTAGGTCTTTTGCCCCTGGTGGTCTGGGGGCGGGGAGTAGGCTTTGAAGACTGACTCGTATCTGAAGGCGACGACTGCTGGGGTTCATCGCATGCAGTGGTTTCTGCCTGAGGCTACAGACTTGGTTTCTGGCTCTCTCTTGGCAAACGAGGACTCCACCGTCTGCACTCCGATGCTGACTGTTGTTGGCTTCTTTACTGCAGCTGCAAACGAGAGCCCAGCAGTTGGTTGACTTTCATAGCAATCTTTTTCGCCTCAAAAAAACGGGATTCGCTGTTCAGTCTTTATTCTCTGAATTTCCTTTTCCTTTAACCAGTTTGGACAGGTCTTCGATGATGATGGGTGCTTGCCTCCACAGTTGGCACAGAGTGGTGGACTGTCACACACACCCTGGTGGACTGGCTGGCAGCAGGTACCACACACCTCTTCTTCCGTACATCTATCCCTCACATGGCCGTACCTCTGGCACTTGAAACAGCGCAGAGGTGATGGGATGTACAGTGACACTGAAACTCTCAGGTAGCCCACCGTAATCGACTCCGGGGAGAGAAGTAGAGCAGAAGGTCAAGAAAAGGGTGTCAGTTGAAATCCTGTCATTGCCTTTACGCACAAGCACACGATGAACATGGGTCACTCCTTGAGATGCCAGCTCTGACTTGATTTCAGCCTCCGACACTCCTCTCAGATCTCTGCACCGGATTACTCCTTTTCGAAGAGTTCAGAGATTTGTGTGGAGACACACTTTGATCGGTCGATCCACCAACGTTGTTCGATTTTAACAGCATCTCGGAGTGCAGTGGGATGAGCACTCAACCAGAAGTGACCCATTCCTCAGTCTCTGACGCTCTTTGGCTTCCCGCTGAGGCCATTGATTCCCTTCGCAATCGCAAAAGGACTCAGGCCTGACAGAGGGTCTATCCCTATCTGCTCCTCCACAATCAGCCAGCTGGGCAGAAGCCTGAAAGGACTCTCGTCTCATGTTCCGAATCGTGTCCGTCTCTGTTTCTGAATCTGCTGTGTCTTTTTTTGTTTTTTGGTTGCCATGGTGTATTCATTAGAAGTCATCTCTCTTGATTCCACCCCGCCATCGAGTCCCAAACAAGGGGGATGCCCATTTTTACGGCAATCCAGTATATCTGGGCACCAGGACTTCAAAGGAGATATACACCGGCCTGAAGCATCCTGCCACAGAGCTCCCACACCGTTTGAACCTGAGCCGCCGCTTCTAGCTGAGCTAGGGCATGCCACGCGACCAGCGCGTGATCGAAGGGCCACTCACCACCTGTCTAGAGGACGTCCAGGCAAAAGAGGTGTCTGACTTGATGCCACGCAGTCACATCAGCGGTCTGCAACCTCCAGGTCATATTCTCCCCTATCACAGGCCGCACGCACGGGCAAAAACGGTGGGCTCAAGAAGACCCCAGAGAAAAGAAGAGGTGGAAAAGAAGAGTTGAAGGGGAGAGAAGATAGAAAGAGCCAAATAAGAAAGGCAGAGAACCAAGAAAAGAGAAGCCGGTTATATTAGTCAGGCTACTCATCCGTAGCTTGTCTGACATGGAAGCCCGACCAGGGGCATCAAAGCATTACAACGTTGCGATTAGGCCAGAGGCATCTCAATTTTAGGCCCAACGCATTTTAAAAAAGAGCTATCTTCAAGTGTGATGCCCCGCCAGCAAAAGCCTAGGACACAGGACAAAGCAAGACCTCAACCACAGCAAGGTTGCCAAACCCCGGAGGCTCTTCGGATATGGATGCTCTTCCCGTTTGAGTCATGAAGGCCATCAATTCTGTCATAGAGGAACGATAGTCAAGCACAAACCTGCATCAACTGTACATCGCGGGGAAAGGAAGTGCCGTCACATGGTTAGGACTGAATACGGTGTTATAAACAGCAACCCCTCGGTGCCTGATCAACCTTGCATCAATCGGGCGCTCGAAGGAACTATATCAGGTGGATGCTAGAGTTAGTGTGTGTGTGGAGTTGTGTGTGTGGTTTTTCTTCTTCCTTAAAATGGTGCAATCAAAAATGGCTTAGGTCACCAGCACGCATGAAAAAAAAAAACAAAAAAAAAGAGGAAGGCGACTATGATGTGGGCCCTGGAGCGGCAAACAATGGGTCGCCTTTGATATAACAAGGTTAAAACAAGGCAGGTTAATGCCTAGGTAACATAAAAATATAGGGG
>JADBJO010017676.1:10086-37044 GCA_016801955.1 Conus betulinus | reverse complement strand
TGAAGCAGCTCCTTTCCCCCGTTGATGTAGCAGTGTCTTGCCCCTGTCAATACATAATCAGTATGTTCAGTTCAGATCTTACTCCATCTGCAAACAAATCTGATTCATTCAATTCATCAAAACTAACATCGTTTAAGGAATGTTTTAGTTTGTGCTTTTTCCATCTGACTATATTTTGTGTTTTATGGTATGTATTGTGGGGAACCAAGTGAAAGCTTGCTGTTGTCTTCAGTGTGTGTGTGTGTGTGTGTGTTTGCATCCTTGTGTGAGTGTGTGAGTGTCTGTGTGTCCTTGTGTGCATGTGTGTGCGCACACGCGCGTGTCCATATGCACATCCATGTGCGTGACAGGATGTAAATGTGACTGCGGGCATGTGCTTGGATAAGATAAGATAAGATAATGTTGCTTATAGCCCAGCCGACCGCAAAGGGACACATCAGGTCTGTCACCACGTTAAAATCAACTCACAAGTCAGTCATTCACACAATTCTTTAAAATATATCGGAAAACCCATCCGAAAGTTTCTTAAAAATCTTTTCACTGTAAAATCTCAGATCCCATGAAAAATGTTAATCTCTTTCAAGAACTGAAGATAAGATAAGATAATGTTGCTTATAGCCCAGCCGACCGCAGAGGGCCACATCAAGGATGTCACCACGTTAAAATCAACTCAAGAAAGAAAGGACACTAAACTGTATGCAAGAAAGGCATTCTACCTGTGAAAGGACAACAGACCATGGAAAAGAAGATGACAGAAACATCAATAAAACACAATAGTCCATATGAAAGAACACAACACAAAGGGTCATTAAAAAGCAAGATTGGACATAAAATCTATGCGAAAGGAACAGCATAATCGTAAAGAAGGGGACACTACACACCAAGAATGAAAAGTACACTGAATCTTTGAAAGGACAAAACACGAACCCATGTGAAAAAAGAGGACGCTAGCCCGCATGACAGGAGATAACACTAGCCCCTGCAAAAGAAGAGGACCCTAACCCCTATGAAAGGTGGGAACACAAGCTCCTGTGAAAGAAGACTCCAACCCCTATGAAAGGAATGAACACTAGCCCAATGAAGAGGAAAGAACACTGAACCATCAAGTCGGGTGACTACTGTTTTGTATCCTTGTTCAACAGAAGACTGCCATAGGAAACAAGAACATCCATGGCAATCATACGAAAGAAGACTGTAACTAGGAAAGACACAGGCATTAAAGCCTAGGAAAGAAAACACTAAAACCTAGAAAAGAAGTCACCAAGTCCTGGGAAAGAAAAATACACCAAACCCTGGAAAATGTGAAGACACAAAACAGTGGGAAAGAGGACATTAAACCCAGAAAAAAATAGAAGACTATGCTACATGGAACCCTGGCGATGAAGGAAACACCCAACAAGGAAGGGAAGGCAATGATTCCAGAGGGGATGGGGGGGGGGGGGGGGGGGGGGGGGGGGGGGGGGGGGGCTTTGATGTGGAGGTGTTGTTGTGATTGTTGTGTTAGTGGTATGGTGGTGGAGGGTGTTGCAGTAATGGTAGTGGGATGGTGGTAGTGGTGTGTGGTGAGGTGTCGTGTTGATGGTGCTGTGTGTGGTTGTGCTGGGGGTGGTGTTTTGGTGGTGTGGTGGTCGTGTTTATGGTGTTGTGGTGGTTGTGTTAGTGGTGGCAGTGGTGGTGGTGGCAGTGGTGGTGATGGTGGTGGGGAGACACCAGGAAAGGATCCACAGCCCTGGGGAGACACCAGGAAAGGTTCCACAGCCCTGGGACACACCAGGAATGGGCCTACAGCCCAGGGGAGACACCAGGAAAGGGTCCACAGCAGCCCTGGGGAGACACCAGGAAAGGGACCATAGCCCTGTAGAGAAACCAGGAACGGGTGTACAGCCCAGGGGAGAAAGCAAGAAAGGGTCAACAGCCCTGGGGAGATACAGGAAAGAGTACACAGCCCTGGGGCGACACCAGGACACGGCCCACAGCCCCGGGTGGACACCAGGAAAGGGTGGTGGTGGGTGGTGTGGGGGAGTGGTGGTGATGGTGGTGGGGAGACACCAGGAAAAAGGGTCCACAGCCCTGGGGAGACACCAGGAAAGGTCCACAGCCCTGGGGACACACCAGGAACGGGCCCACAGCCCAGGGGAGACACCACGAAAGGGTCCACAGCCCTGGGGAGACACCAGGAAGGGGACCATAGCCCTGGAGAGAAAGCAGGAACGGGTCCACAGCCCAGGGGAGACAGCAACAACCCTGGGTATATACAGGAAAGAGTACACAGCCCTGGGGATACACCAGGACAGGGCCCACAGCCCCGGGTAGACACCAGGAAAGGGTCAACAGCCCTGGGGACACACCAGGAAAGGGTCCACAGACCAGAGAACACACCAGATAGGGTCCACAGCCAAGGGGACACACCAGGAAAGGGCCCACAACCAAGGGGACACACCAGGAAAGGGTCCCACAGCCCTGGGGAGAATCCAGGAAAGGTTTCACAGCCCTTGGGGACACCAGGAACGGGCCCACAGCCCTGAAAGACACCAGGAAAGGGTCCACAGCCCAGGGGACACACCAGGAAAGGGTCCATAGCCCTGGGGAGACACCAAAAAGGGTCCACAGCCCAGGGGACACACCAGGAAAGGGTCCACAGCAAAGGGAACACACCAGGAAAGGGCCCACAGCAGAGGGGGGACACACCAGGAAAGGGTCCACAGCCCTGGGGAAATCCAGGAAAAGACCCCAGCCCTGGGAAGCCATCAGGAATGGTCCCACAGCCCTGGGTAGACACCACGAAAGGGTCCACACAGCCCTGGGGAGACACCAGGAAAGGTTCCACAGCCCTAGGGTGACACCAAAATAGGGCCACAGCCCTGTAGACACCAGGAAAGGGTCCACAGCCATGGTGAGACACCAGGAAAGGGTCCACAGCCCTGGGGACACACAAGGAAAGGTCCACAGCCCTGAGGAGACCAGGAAAGGGTCCACAGCCCTGGGTAGACACCAGAAAAAGCGTCCACAGCCCTGTGTAGACAGCAGGAAAGGGTCCACAGCCCTGTGTAGACACCAGGAAAGGGTCCACAGCTCTGGGGAGATACCAGGAAAGAGCCCACAGCCCTGTGTAGACAGCAGGAAAGGGTCCACAGCCCTGGGGAGACACCCGGAAAGGGTCCACAGCCCTGGGGAGACACCAGGAAAGGGCCCACAGCCCTGGGTAGCCACCAGGAAAGGGTCCACAGCCCTCGGTAGACACCAGGAAAGGGCCCACAGCCCTGGGGACACACCAGGAAAGGGTCCACAGCCCTGAGAAGACACACCAGGAAAGGGTCCACAGCCACGGGGAGACACCAGGAAAGGGTCCACAGCCCTGTGTAGACACCAGGAAAGGGTCCACAGCCCTGGGTAGACACCAAAAGGGTCCACAGCCCCCTGTGGTAGACAGCAGGAAAGGGTCACAGCCCTGTGTAGACACCAGGAAAGGGTCCACAGCCCCTGTGTAGACACAAGGAAAGGGTTCCACAGCCCTGGGGAAGGGTTCACAGGAAAGGGTCCCACAGCCCAGCCCTGTGCAGACACCAGGAAAGGGTCCACAGCCCTGAGGAGACACCAGGAAAGGTTCCACAGCCCTAGGAACACACATCAGGAAACGGCCCACAGCCCAGGGGAGACACCACGAAAGGGTCCACAGCCCTGGGTAGACATCAGGAAAGGGACCATAGCCCTGGAGAGAAAGCAGGAATGGGTCCACAGCCCTGGGGAGACAGCAAGAAAGGGTCCACAACCCTGGGGATATACAGGAAAGAGTACACAGCCCTGGGATACACCAGGACAGGGCCCACAGCCCCGGGTAGACATCAGGAAAGGGTCAACAGCCCTGGGGACACACCAGGAAAGGGTCCACAGACCAGAACACACACCAGGATAGGGTCCACAGCCAAGGGGACACACCAGGAAAGGGCCACAGCCAAGGGGACACACCAGGAAAGGGCCCACAGCCCTGGAGAGAATCCAGGAAAGGGTCCACAACCCTGGAGAGACACCAGGAAAGGTTTCACAGCCCTTGGACACACCAGGAACGGGCCCACAGCCCTGAAAGACACCAGGAAAGGGTCCACAGCCCAGGGGACACACCAGGAAAGGGTCCATAGCCCTGGGGAGACACCAAAAGGGTCCACAGCCCAGGGACACACCAGGAAAGGGGTCCACAGCAAAGGGAACACACCAGGAAAGGGTCCCCACAGCAGCCCTGGGACACACCAGGAAAGGGTCCACAGCCCTGGGGAGAATCCAGGAAAGGGGTCCCAGCCCTGGGAAGCCATCAGGAATGGTCCCATAGCCTTGGATAGACACCACGAAAGGGTCCACAGCCCTGGGGAGACACCAGGAAAGGTCCACAGCCCTAGGTGACACCAGAAAAGGGCCCACAGCCCTGAGTAGACACCAGGAAAGGGTCCACAGCCATGGTGAGACACCAGGAAAGGGTCCACAGCCCTGGGGACACACCAGGAAAGGGTCCACAGCCCTGAGGAAACACCAGGAAAGGGTCCACAGCCCTGGGTAGACACCAGGAAAGGGTCCACAGCCCTGTGTAGACAGCAGGAAAGGGTCCACAGCCCTGTGTAGACACCAGGAAAGGGTCCACAGCTCTGGGGAGATACCAGGAAAGAGCCCACAGCCCTGTGTAGACAGCAGGAAAGGGTCCACAGCCCTGGGGAGACACCCGAAAAGGGTCCACAGCCCTGGGGAGACACCAGGAAAGGGCCCACAGCCCTGGGTAGCCACCAGGAGGAAGGGTCCACAGCCCTCGGTAGACACCAGGAAAGGGCCCACAGCCCTGGGGACACACCAGGGTCCACAGGGTCCACAGCCCTGGGAGGGGACACACCAGGAAAGGGTCCACAGCCACGGGGAGACACCAGGAAAGGGTCCACAGCCCTGTGTAGACACCAGGAAAGGGGTCCACAGCCCTGGGAACACACCAGAAAAGGGTCCACAGCCCTGTGTAGACAGCAGGAAAGGGTCCACAGCCCTGTGTAGACACCAGGAAAGGGTCCACAGCCCTGTGTAGAACCAGGAAAGGTCCACAGCCCTGGGGAAACACCAGGAAAGGGTCCACAGCCCTGTGTAGACACCAGGAAAGGGTCCACAGCCCTGAGGAGACACCAGGAAAGGATCCACAGCCCTGCAGAGACACCAGGAAAGGGTCCACAGCCAAGGAGTGAAACCAGGAAAGGGTCCACAGCCCAGGGGATACACCACGAACGGGACCACAGCCCAGGGGAGACACCGGGAAGGGTCCACAGCCCAGGGGACACACAAGGAAAGGTCCAAGCAAAGGGGACACAGCAGGAAAGGGCCACAGCCAAAGGGACACACAAGGAAAGGGTCCCCAGCCTGGGGAGAATCCAGGAAAGGGTCCACTGCCCTGGGGAGCCACCAGGAATGGGCCCACAGCCCTGGGTAGATACCAGGAAAGGGTCCATAGCCCTGGGGAGACACCAGGAAAGGGTCCACAGCCCTAGGGTGACACCAGAAAAGGGCCTATAGCCCTGAGTAGACACCAGGAAAGGGTTCACAGCCATAATGAGACACCAGAAAAGGGTCCACAGCCCTAGGGAGACACCAGGAAAGGTCCACACAGCCCTAGGGAGACACCAGGAAAGGATCCACAGCCCTGGGGAGACACCATGAAAGGGTCCACAGTCCCTGTCGAGACACCAGGAACGGGCCCACAGCCAAGGGGACACACCACGAAAGGGTCCACAGCCCTGGGGAGAGACACCAGGAAAGGGTCCACAACCCAGGGGACATACACACAGCCAAGGGGACACACCAGGAAATGACCCACAGCCCTGAGGAGACACCAGGAAAGGGTCCACAGCTTGGGGGACACACCAGGAAAGGGCCCACAGCCCTGGGTAGACACCAGGAAAAAGTCCACAGCTGTGGCGAGACACCAGAAAAGGTTCCACGGCCCTATGGAGACACCAGGAAAGGTCCACAGCCCTATGGAGACACCAGAAAGGTCCACAGCCCTGAGGAGACACCAGGAAAGGGTCCACAGGCCTGTTACAGCAACAGGCAGGAACAACGGTATACACTGGACACTCTGGACGCAGCTGGATGACCTCGACTTCGCTGACGACCTGGCGCTCCTGTCACACAGCCATAGCCAGATGCAGGACAAGACCACTCGCCTGGAGACCACATCAGCCCTTGATCCCGGGACAGGGCTCAAGATCAACAGGAAGAAGACCGAGCTGATGAAAATCAACACCACTGCCAGCACATCAGTCACAGTCGGAGGCATGGACCAGACATCACAGCCAGAATCGGCAAGGCAAGAGCAGCTTTCGTCATGCTCAAGAACATCTGGCCTCTGGAGGAATCAACATAAGAAGCAAACTCCACATCTTCAACTCAAATGTGAAGTCAGTTCTGCTCTATAGATGCGAGACATGGCGGACAACACAGACAAACTGAAAATGATACACTTCACGCACCAAAAGAAAACGACCACTGCCAGTCTCTTCAAGACTTCCCACAGATCTCGGTACAAGCACCAAGGCAAAGTGCTGGACAATATCTAACATCTGAGGTCCGAACGTTGGACACGCATATTTCAGTTCAGACCTCAACACAGACGGGCCAAACAGGCCTTAGTGTAAAATACCAGAGTCCCCACTCTTGTGAACCTCGGTTTATCGTCTCATTCGAAGGACTGTAAGGGAGATGGAGTCAGAACCAATGTCAACTCCAAGTGAAAAATCCCACGTACCGAAACGGATGGTGGAGATTCAAACCCGTAACCCAAGGATGACAAAGATTATGAGTCCGGCGCTCTACCACTGAGCTATTCTATCCCCCTGATGTGGTCAGGTGTGTCGCTGTGTGTTTTGTGTTCTGGTGTGTGGTGTGGTGTAATGTGATGTTTTGGTGGTGTGGGGTGAGGTGGAGTGTTTTATGAGAGGATGTGGTGTGTTCGGGGTGTGGGGGTGTGTGTGTGGTGGGGTGGTGTGGTGTGGGGTGTGTGTGGTGGTGCATTGTGTTGTGTATTGTGTTGTGGTGTGTGTGTTGTTGTGTGGTGATGTGTGTGTTGTAGTGTGGTGTGTGTCATGTTTTGTGGTGTGGTGGTGATGTGGTAGTGGTGTGGGTGAGGGTGTTGTGAGGGTGTGGTGTGGTGTGTGTGTGTGTGGGGGGGGGTTGTGTGTGTTGTGGTTGGGGTGTAATGGGGGTGGGTTGTGTTTTGGTGGGCAAAGAAGAAAGAAGAGGGCACTGAATCCTTGGAGCGAAGAAAGACTAAACACTGTAGAATAAAGAAGGCACTAAGTACTGAGAAAAGTGGGCACTAAATCCTGGGAAAAGGCATGGAACCCTGAGAAGGACAGAACGAACGCTAAATCCTGGGAAGAAAAACGCACTAGACCCAGGAAAGAAGACATGTGATCTTAGGACAGAAGAACCCTGGGAAAGGTGGCGCTAAATCCTAGGAAAGAAGAAGACAATAATACTCTGAGAAAAAAGACCCAAAATCCTGGAAAAGAAGATGCACGGAAAGAATCACTGAAGACTAGAAAGTTAGGAAAGGTACACCCCAATTAAAAAAAAGACGAGCATCAGCTGTGGAAAATATGGGACACTAATTCCTGAAGAAAAGGACAGAAACATCTGTGAATCAAGAAAACACTAAACCCTGAATAAGAAGACTAGCATCTGAGAACGAAGAAGATTGTAGTACCGCAGAAAGGAGATTTGAAACTTGCGAGTGTCGAAAATATACCCTGTATAAAAGACAGCAAAACTTTTGTGAGGAAAGGCGGTACTAAACTCTGGGAAAGAAGACAATGAATCCTGGGATAAAAGACGACACAACTCGACACAAGAAAAAACTAAACTCTATGACAGTACACTTAAATATGAAAGAAAGGGACAGCAACACTGGAAGAAGTGTAAAGACGAGAGAGAAGAACAAGCAAAAAATCGAGAACAATACTCCCCATTTGTGGTTGGCCGCATCCACGTCGTTCGTTCACGTGACTTGGTCTCCGTTGTCCGTTGATGAAGCAGCTCCTTTCCCCCGTTGATGTAGCAGTATCTTGCCCCTGTCAATACATAATCAGTATGTTCAGTTCAGATCTTACTCCATCTGCAAAAAAATCTGATTCATTCAATTCATCAAAACTAACATCGTTTAAGAAATGTTTTTAGTTTGTGCTTTTTCCATCTGACTATATTTTGTTTTACGGTATGTATTGTGGGGAACCAAGTGAAAGCTTGCTGCTGTGTCTTCAGTGTGTGTGTGTGTGTGTGTGTGTGTGTGTTTGCATCCTTGTGTGAGTGTGTGAGTGTCTGTGTGTGTGTGTGCATGTGTGTGCGCACACGCGCGTGTCCATATGCACATCCATGTGCGTGACAGCATGTAAATGTGACTGCGGGCATGTGCTGGATAAGATAAGATAAGATAATGTTGCTTATAGCCCAGCCGACCGCAAAAGGGACACATCAGGGCTGTCACCACGTTAAAATCAACTCACAAGTCAGTCATTCACACAATTCTTTAAAATATATCGGAAAACCCATCCGAAAGTTTCTTAAAAATCTTTTCACTGTAAAATCTCAGATCCCATGAAAAATGTTAATCTCTTTCAAGAACTGAAGATAAGATAATGTGCTTATAGCCCAGCCGACCGCAGAGGGCCACATCAAGGATGTCACCACGTTAAAATCAACTCACCAGTCATTTAAAAAAAAAAAAAAAAAACTTTCACACATCTCTTTAAACGATATCTTGTAGACACGCACCAGAAACTTCGTTAAAAAAAATCTTTCTTCCGTAAAATCTTCAATCAGATGAAAAATGTTAATCTCTCTCAAAAACCCAAAGATCACATCAGGTGGGACATCTCTGAACAGGATTTTCATGGAATCTGCTGTAAAATGTTTGTGTCTCACACATCGTGCAAGTCCCCAACACTCCAAAAGAATATGTTTTATTGTGAGTGGCACATGACATGGAATGCACCACGGAGCTTCTTCACTCTTTAAAAGGTGGGAATGAGTAAAATACGAATGGCCGGTGTGCAGCTGGCATAGAAACTGTTTCTTCTTTACGGCCACCAGACGAAGATAAGAGGAGCTCCTTAAGGTTTGGATGGATCTGAAAAAGCTTGTTGTCCGTCTGTGTATTCCAATCCTCCTGCCAGAGATCTCTGACATAATCGTTAATTTGGGTTTCAGATCTGAGCAGGGGATAAGTGTGTTTGACAGTTTCTCTCTGTGGCATTCTTGGCAAAACGATCCACCATTTCATTCCTCCGATGCCAACATGACCAGGAACCCAAGCCAGAAGAATGTTGTAACCATCCACTTTCAACTGGTAAAAAAGTTCAAAAAAGTGTAAAAGTTCTGGATGCTGAAGGTTGTGGCCAGCTATGGCCTCCAAAACTGACAGTGAATCCGACAAAACCAGAAAGTCCCTCTTCATAGATTGTGAGATTATCCTTAGTGCCAGAACCAAAGCTGTAACTTCAGCAGAGTAAACAGAAGCATCTGAAGGAATATGTTTTAACAGTATTTTTGAGAAGGGGAAGGAGCACCAGGGCAGTAGGCTGCACAGGCCACTCCATCTTCAGACTTGGAACCGTCAGTGAAAATTTTCTGACAAGATGAGAATTAAAGAACTCAAAGATAGCGTCATACTTAATTGGGGAACAAAATGAAAATGTAACAGTTCTGCTACTATTACGACATTCTAATTTACTACTTTAACAAGTAGTGGCGCACCTTCTCTCTGGTCTGCGATCCTGGTGGTCGTCTGGCAGACTGGCACCGCTTCCTGTTGGGTCCTGCCACAACAAAACCGTGTTGAAATCCTTAGGAAGAAAATTCTAACTAAACATCAAGAAAGAAGACATTAACACCTATCAATAACTATATTCCAGAAAAAGATGCATTAAACCCTCAGAAAGGAAAAGTCAACGTAAGACGACGACGTAATTCTGCAAGAAAGAAAATATCTTAGACTCTGTGAAAGAATAGTTCCAATCATATAATCACAAAGGCACTGAATCATGCGAAAGAGGATACAAAAGCCATGAAAGTACGGTGAACCCTATAAGAGAAAACACGTACAACTCTGTGAAGAGGTAATGCTAAACTTTAGAGTGAAGAACAATACAGAAGACAAAAGGACACTGAATTTGATAGAGACACACTAAGTCATCACAAAAAAGACACTAGGCCCCTTGTAAATGAGGACACTAAACTGTATGCAAGAAAGGCATTCTACCTGTGAAAGGACAACAGACCATGGAAAAGAAGATGACAGAAACATCAATAAAACACAATAGTCCATATGAAAGAACACAACACAAGGGGTCATTAAAAAGCAAGACTGGACATAAAATCTATACGAAAGGAAGAGCATAAACTTAAAGAAGGGGACACTACACACCAAGAAGGAAAGTACACTGAATCTATCAAAGGACAAAACACGAACCCATGTGAAAAAAAAGAGGACGCTAGCCTGTATGAAAGGAGATAACACTAGCCCCTGCGAAAGAAGAGGACACTAACCCCTACCAAAGTGTGAACACAAGCTCCTGTGAAAGAAGATTCCAACCCCAGTGAAAGGAATGAACATTAGCCCAAAGAAGAGGAAAGAACACTGAACCATCCACTTGGGTGACTACTGTTTTGTATTCTTGTTCAACAGAAGACTGCCATAGGAAACAAGAACATCCATGGCAATCATACGAAAGAAGACTATAACTAGGAAAGACACAGGCATTAAACCCCAGGATCACCAAGATTACAAGTCCGGCGCTCTACCACTGAGCTATTCCAACCCCCTGATGTGGTGAGGTGCGTCGTTGTGTGTTTTGTGTTCCCGTGTGGTGTGTGTGTAATGTGATGTGTTTGTGGTGTGGGGTGGGGTGGAGTGTTTTTTATGAGGATGTGTGTGTTGGGGGTGTGGGGTTGTGTGTGTGGAGTTGTGTGCTGTGTGGAGTGGTGTGCTGTGTGTGTGTGTGCATTGTGTTGTGTATTGTGTTGTGGTGTGGTGTGTGTTATTGTGTGGTGATGTTGTGTGTTGTAGTGTGGTGTGTGTCATGTTTTGTGGTGTGGTGGAGATGTGGTAGTGGTGTGGTGAGGGTGTTGTGTGTGGTGTGTGGTGTGTGTGTGTGTGTGTGTGGGGGGGGGGGGGTGTGTGTTGTGGTCGGGGGGGTGTATAGGGGGTGGGTGTGTGTGTGTGGGGGGAAGAAGAGGGCACTGAATCCTTGGAGCAAAGAAAGACTAACACTGTAGAGCAAAGAAGGCACTAAGTACTGAGAACAAAGTGGGCACTAAAGCCTGGGAAAGAAGGCACTGAACCCCGAGAAAGACAGAACACTAAATCCTGGGGAAGAAAAACGCACTAAACCCAAGAAAGAAGACATGTGATCTTAGGACAGAAGAACCCTGGGAAAGTGCACTAAATCCTAGGAAAGAAGAAGACATAATACTCTGAGAAAGAAGACCCAAAATCCTGGAAAAGAAGATGCACGGAAAGAATCACTGAAGACTAGAAAGTTAGGAAAGGTACACCCCAATTAAAAAAAAAAGACGAGCATCAGCTGTGGAAAATATGGGACACTAGTTCCTGAAGAAAAGGACAAAAGGACATAAACATCTGTGAATCAAGAAAACACTAAACCCTGAATAAGAAGACTAGCATCTGAGAACGAAGAAGATTCTAGTACCGCAGAAAGGAGATTTGAAACTTGCGAGTGTCGAAAATATACCCCTGTATAAAAGACAGCAGAAATTTTGTGGGGGAAAGGCGATACTATACTCTGGGAAAGAAGACAATGAATCCTGGGATAAAAGACGACACAACTCAACACAAGAAAAAAACTAAACTCTATGACAGTTTACTTAAATATGAAAGAAAGCGACAGCTACACTGGAAGAAGTGTAAAGACGAGAGAGAGACAAGCGAAAAATCAAGAACAATACTCCCCCATTTGTGGTTGGCCATATCCACTGAGTTCGTTCACGTGACTTGGTCTCCATTGTCCGTTGATGAAGCAGCTCCTTTCCCCCGTTGATGTAGCAGTGTCTTGCCCCTGTCAATACATAATCAGTATGTTCAGTTCAGATCTTACTCCATCTGCAAACAAATCCGATTCATTTGATTCATCAAAACTAACTTAGTTTAAGAAACGTTTTTAGTTCGTGCTATTTCCATCTGACAATATTTTGTTTTACGCTATGTATCATGGGGAAACGAGTGAAAAGCTTGCTGTTGTCTTCAATGCTTGTGTGTGTGTGTGTGTGTGTGTGTGTGTGTGTGTGTGTGTGTGTGTGTGTGTGTGTGTGTGTGTGTGTGTGTGTGTGTGTGTGTGTGTGTGTGTGTGTGTTTGCATCTTTGTGTGAGTGTGTGTGTGTCTGTGTCCATGTGTGCATGTGTGTGCGCACACGCGCGGGTCCATATGCACATCCATGTGCGTGACAGCATGTAAATGTGACTGCAGGCATGTGCTTGGATAAGATAAGATAAGATAATGTTGCTTATAGCCCAGCCGACCGACGAAAAGGGACACATCAGGGCCGTCACCACTTTAAAATTAACTCACAAGTCAGTCATTCACACAATTCTTTAAAATATATCGAAAAACCCACCGAAAGTTTTTCTTAAAAATCTTTTCACTGTAAAATCTCAGATCCCATGAAAAATGTTAATCTCTTTCAAGAACTCAAAGATCGCGTCATACTTAATTGAACAAAAATGAAAGTGTAACAGTTCTGCTACTATTACGACATTCTAATTTACTACTTTAACAAGTAGTGGCGCACCTTCTCTCTGGTCTGCGATCCTGTGGTCGTCTGGCAGACTGGCACCACTTCCTGTTTTGTCCTGCCACAAAAAAAAACAACTGTGTGTTGAAATCCTTAGGAAGAAAAAATTCTTACTAAACATCAAGAAAGAAGACATTAACACTATCAATAACTATATTCCAGAAAAGGATGCATTAAACCCTCAGAAAGGAGAAGTCGACGTACGACGACGTGTAATTCTGTAAGAAAGAAAATACCTTACACTCTGTGAAAGAATAGTTCCAATCATATAATCACAAAGGCACTGAATCGTGCGAAAGAGGATACAAAAGCCATGAAAGTATGGTGAACCCTATAAATGAAAGATGTAGAACTCTGTGAAAAGGTAATGCTAAACTTTAGAGTTAAGAACAATAGAGAGGACAAAAGACACTGAATTCTATAGAGACACACGAAGTCATCACAAAAAAAAGATACTAGGCCCTTTGTAAAGAGGACACTAAACTTATGCAAGAAAAGCATTCTACCTGTGAAAGGACAACAGACCATGGAAAAGAAGATGACAGAAACATCAATAAAACACAATAGTCCATATGAAAGAACACAACACAAGGGTCATTAAAAAAAAGCAAGACTGGACATAAAATCTATACGAAAGGAAGAGCATAAACTTAAAGAAGGGGACACTACACACCAAGAATGAACAGTACTATGAATCTATGAAAGGACAAAACATGAACCCATGTGAAAGAAGAGGACGCTAGCCTGTATGAAAGGAAAGAGATAACACTAGCCCCTGCGAAAGAAGAGGACACTAACCCCTATGAAAGGTGGGAACAGAAGCTCTTGTGAAAGAAGATTCCAACCCCTATGAAAGGAATGAACACTAGCCCAAAGAAGAGGAAAGAACACTGAGCCATCCACTTGGGTGACTACTGTTTTGTATCCTTGTTCAACACAAGACTGCCATAGGAAACAAGAACGTCCATGGCAATCATACGAAAGAAGACTGCAACTAGGAAAGACATGGGCATTAAACCCCAGGATCACCAAGATTACGAGTCTGGCGCACTACCACTGAGCTATTCCAACCCCCTGATGTGGTGAGGTGTGTCGTTGTGTGTTTTGTGTTCCTGTGTGGTGTGGTGTAATGTGATGTGTTTGTGGTGTGGGGTGGGGTGGAGTGTTTTATGAGGATGTGTGTTGGGGTTGTGGGGTTGTGTGGTGTGGAGTTGTGTGCTGTGGAGTGGTGTGCTGTGTGTGTGTGGTGCATTGTGTTGTGTATTGTGTTGTGGTGTGGTGTGTGTGTATTGTGTGGTGATGTTGTGTGTTGTAGTGTGGTGTGTGTCGTGTTTGTGGTGTGGTGGAGATGTGGTAGTGGTGTGCTGAGGGTGTTGTGAGGGTGTGGTGTGGTGTGTGTGTGTGTGTGTGTGGGGGGTGTGTGTGTTGTGGTCGGGGTGTATAGGGGGTGGGTTGTGTTGTGGTGGGGAAAAGAAGAGGGCACTGAATCCTTGGAGCAAAGAAAGACTAAACACTGTAGAGTAAAGAAGGCACTAAGTACTGAGAACAAAGTGGGCACTAAAACCTGGGAAAGAAGGCACTGAACCCTGAGAAAGGACAGAACACTAAATCCTGGGGAAAAAAAACGCACTAAACCCAAAAAAAGAAGACATGTGATCTTAGGACAGAAGAACCCTGGGAAAGGTGGCACTAAATCCAAGGAAAGAAGAAGACATAATACTCTGAGAAAGAAGACCCAAAATCCTGGAAAAGAAGATGCACGGAAAGAATCACTGAAGACTAGAAAGTTAGGAAAGGTACACCCCAATTAAAAAAAAAAGACGAGCATCAGCTGTGGAAAATATGGGACACTAGTTCCTGAAGAAAAGGACAAAAGGACATAAACATCTGTGAATCAAGAAAACACTAAACCCTGAATAAGAAGACTAGCATCTGAGAACGAAGAAGATTGTAGTACCGCAGAAAGGAGATTTCAAAACTTGCGAGTGTCGAAAATATAGCCTGTGTAAAAGACAGTAGTAGAACTTTTGTGAGGAAAGGCGAAACTAAACTCTGGGAAAGAAGACAATGAATCCTGGGATAAAAGACGACACAACTCGACACAAGAAAAAACTAAACCCTATGAGTTTACTTAATATGAAAGAAAAGGGACAGCTACACTGGAAGAAGTGTAAAGACGAGAGAGAAACGAGCGAAAAATCAAGAACAATACTCCCCCATTTGTGGTTGGCCGCATCCACTGACTGAGTTCGTTCACGTGACTTGGTCTCCATTGTCCGTTGATGAAGCAGCTCCTTTCCCCCGTTGATGTAGCAGTGTCTTGCCCCTGTCAATACATAATCAGTATGTTCAGTTCAGATCTTACTCCATCTGCAAACAAATCTGATTCATTCAATTCATCAAAACTAACTTGTTTTAAGAAACGTTTTTAGTTTGTGCTTTTTCCATCTGACTATATTTTGTTTTACGCTATGTATTATGGGGAACCGAGTGAAAGCTTGCTGTTGTCTTCAATGTTTGTGTGTGTGTGTGTGTGTGTGTGTGTGTGTGTGTGTGTGTGTGTGTTGTGTGTGTTGTGTGTGTGTGTGTGTGTGCATCCTTGTGTGTGTGTGTGTCCGTGTGTGCATGTGTGTGTGCACACGCGTGCGTCCATATGCACATCCATGTGCATGACACCATGTAAATGTGACTGCGGGCATGTGCTTGGATAAGATAAGATAAGAAATGTTGCTTATAGCCCAGCTGACGCAAAAGGGACACATCAGGGCTGTCACCACGTTAAAATCAACTCACAAGTCAGTCATTCACACAATTCTTTAAAATATATCGATAAACCCATCCGAAAGTTTCTTAAAAATCTTTTCACTGTAAAATCTCAGATCCCATGAAAAATGTTAATCTCTTTCAAGAACTGAAGAAGATAGATAAGATAATGTTGCTTATAGCCCAGCCGACTGCAGAGGGCCACATCAGGGCTGTCACCACGTTAAAATCAACACCAGGCATTTAAAAAAAAAAAAAAAAAAAAAAAAAAAAAACTTTCACACATCTCTTTAAACGATATCTTGTAGACACGCACCAGAAACTTTGTTAAAAATCTTTCTTCCGTAAAATCTTAAATCAGATGAAAAATGTTAATCTCTCTCAAAAACCCAAGATCACGTCAGGTGGGACATCTCTGAACAGGATTTTCATGGAATCTGCTGTAAAATGTTTGTGTCTCACATCGTGCAAGTCCTAACACTCCAAAAGAATATGTTTTATTGTGAGTGCACATGACATGGAATGCACCACGGAGCTTTTTCACTCTTTAAGGGTAGGAATGAGTAAAATACGAATGGCTGGTGTGTGCAGCCGGCATAGAACTGTTTCTTCTTTACGACCACCAGACGAAGATGAGAGGAACTCGTTAAGGTTTGGACGGATCTGAAAGAGCTTGTTGTCCATCTGTGTATTCCAATCCTCCTGCCAGAGATCTCTGACATAAATCGTTAATTTTGGGTTTCAGATCTGAGCAGGGGATAGGTGTGTTTGACAGTTTCTCTCTTGTGGCATTCTTGGCGAAACGATCCACCATTTCGTTCCGTCCGATGCCAACCTGACCAGGAACCCAAGCCAGAAGAATGTTGTAACCATCCACTTTCAACTTGGTAAAAAGTTCAAAAAAGTGTAAAAGCTCGGGGTGCTGAAGGTTGCGGCCAGCTATGGCCTCCAAACTGACAGTGAATCTGACAAAACCAGAAAGTCCTTCTTCATAGATTGTGAGATTATCCTTAGTGCCAGAACCAAAGCTGTAAGTTCAGCAGAGTAAACAGAAGCGTCTGAAGGAATATGTTTTAACAGTATTTGAGAAGAAGCACCAGGGCAGTAGGCTGCACAGGCCACTCCATCTTCAGACTTGGAACCGTCAGTGAAAATTTTCTGATAAGATGAGAATTAAAGAACTCAAAGATCGCGTCATACTTATTGGGGAACAAAATGAAAATGTAACAGTTCTGCTACTATTACGACATTCTAATTTACTACTTTAACAAGTAGTGGCGCACCTTCTCTCTGGTCTGCGATCTGGTGGTCATCTGGCAGACTGGCACTGCTTCCTGTTTGGTCCTGCCACAACAAAAACCGTGTTGAAATCCTTAGGAAGAAAATTCTAACTAAACATCAAGAAAGAAGACATTAACACCTATCAATAACTATATTTCCAGAAAAGGATGCATTAAACCCTCAGAAAGGAAAAGTCGACGTACAACGACGTAATTCTGTAAGAAAGAAAATATCTTAAACTCTGTGAAAGAATAGTTCCAATCATATAATCACAAGGGCACTGAATCGTGCGAAAGAGGATACAAAAGCCATGAAAGTACAATGAACCCTATAAGAGAAACACGTAGAACTCTGTGAAAAGGCATGCTAAACTTTAGAGTAAGAACAATACAGAAGACAAAAGGACACTGAATTCGATAGAGACACACACTAAGTCATCACAAAAAAGACACTAGGCCCTTTGTAAAGAGGACACTAAACTGTATGCAAGAAAGGCATTCTACCTGTGAAAGGACAACAGACCATGGAAAAGAAGATGACAGAAACATCAATAAAACAATAGTCCATATGAAAGAACACAACACAAGGGGTCATTAAAAAGCAAGACTGGACATAAAATCTATACGAAAGGAAGAGCATAAACTTAAAGAAGGGACACTACACACCAAGAATGGAAAGTACACTGATCTTTGAAAGGACAAAACACGAACCCATGTGAAAAAAGAGAGGACGCTAGCCTGTATGAAAGGAGATAACACTACCCCTGCGAAAGAAGAGCACACTAACCCCTATGAAAGGTGTGAACACAAGCTCCTGTGAAAGATTCCAGCCCCTATGAAAGTAATGAACACTAGCCCAAGAGAGAGGAAAGAACACTGAACCATCCACTTGGGTGACTACTGTTTGTATCCTTGTTCAACAGAAGACTGCCATAGGAAACAAGAACGTCCATGGCAATCATACGAAAGAAGACTGTAACTGGAAAGACACAGGCATTAAACCCTGGGAAAGAAAACACTAAAACCTAGAAAAGAAGTCACCAAGTCCTGGGAAGAAAAAATACACCAAACCCTGGAAACTGAAGACGCAAAACACTGGGAAAGAGGACATTAAACCCTAGAAAAAATCGAAAACTATGCTACATGGAACCTAGCGATGAAGGAAACACCCAACCAAGGGAGAGAAGGCAACGATTCCAAGGGGGGGGGGGGGGGGGGGGGGGGGGGGGGGGGTGTCTTTGGTGTGGTGGTAGAGTTGTGATTGTTGTATTAGTGGTATGGTGGGGAAGGGTGTGGTGGTAATGGTAGTGGGATGGTGGTAGTGGTAGTGTGTGTGGTGGTCGTGTTGATGGTGCTGTGGTGGTGGTGTGCTGGGGGTGGTGTTTTGTGGTATGGTGGTCGTGTTTATGGTGTTGTGGTGGTTGTGTTAGGTGGTGGTGGTGGGTGGTGGTGGTGGTGTGGTGGTGGTGGATGTGTGGTGGTGGTATGGTGGTGGTGTGATGTGGCGGTAGAGGAGTTGTGGTGAGGTGTGGTGTGGTGTGGTTGTAGTGGTATGGTGGTGGGTGTGTATTGGTGGTATTGGTGGTGGTGGTAGTGGTGGTGATGTGGTGTGTGGTGGTGTGTGGTGTGGTGATGGTGTAGTGTGTCGTGGTAGAGTGGTGGTGGCCTGGGCCAGTTTGGCCTGGGATAGGGTAGTTTAGGGAAGGTCAGTGAGGGTCGGGCATGGTCAATCTCATCTGGGCCACCTAGCCTGGGCCAGATTGGCCAAGGCTGGCCTGGGCCTAAGCTGGCCTAGGCCTGGGCCCTGGCCATGGGGTAGGTAGGGTAGGGTAGGGTAGGGTCGGGAAGGGTAACCCTTGCCTTGGCCACCTAGCCTGAGCCAGACCTGGGCTGGCCTGGGAATCTCTGCCCTGTGGGTTGGGCATAGAATAGACCCACTGCCCTGCCATGCATGTCGTAAAGAGGCGACTAAGGCAGGACCACCTTGCCTGGAGGAAAAGGGGTTTGCGTAGGGCTAACAACCCTACCTGTAAAAAAAAAAGACCAGTTACAGAAGCATCGACGACAATGAACCAAAACATTCACCTGGGCAAGGAAGGGTCTCCATCCCGGAGACTTATGACGCGATGCAGTGAAAGCCGAAAGGAAACTGCAAAGGCTGACTCCCCTTCTAACACCCAGGACAACGACGAGAGTAGTCACATGGAACATCAGGACGATGTACGAAACAGGAAAAACCATCCAAGTTGCAAGAGAGATGAAAAACTACAAGATCGGAGTGCTAGGACTGAGTGAGACAAGGTGGCTACAGTCAGGACAGCTGAGACTTTCATCTGGAGACCAGCTGCTGTACTCAGGACACTCAGAGGATGGAGCCCCCCACACTGAGGGTATGGCCCTGATGCTGGCACCTGAGGCCCAGGGGACACTCATCGATGGGAACCTGTCAACTCCCGCATCATCACAGCCAAGTTTACATGAAGAAGAATGACATCAGGCTGAACATCATCCAGTGCTATGCTCCCACCAATGATGCAGAAGAAGAGAAGAAAGATGACTTCTACCAGCAAACAGTGATAGACAGAAGAGGAGCAAAGGACATAACCATACTGATGGGAGATTTCAATGCCAAGATTGGAATGGACAACACAGGTAATGAGGACATCATGGGGACACATGGACTGGGACAGATGAACGAGAATGGTGAGCGCTTTGCAGACATGTGCGCCCTGAACCAGCTGGTGATAGGAGGAAGCATCTTCCCACACAAGCGCATCCACAAGGCCACATGGAGATCCCTGAACCATGTCAGGGAGAACCAGATTGACAACATCTGCATTAGCCGCAAGTTCAGGAGATCATGGCGGGATGTACGAGCGATGAGAGAGGTGCCGACGTGTCATCAGACCACCACCACCTTTAACAACAGCGAGATTTCGCCTCAAGAGATTCACCAATGCCAACAACACACGACAAAGGTACAATGTCGGACTGCTCAGAAACAGGGACACACACAAGCAGCATTCCAGATCAGCCTTTCCAAGAGGTTCCAGCCACTACAAGAGCTGATAGAAGACGGTGAGACGGACATCGAAACACAGTGGGAACACTGCAAAACGCTCTGGCATGACACATGTGAAGAGATCCCTGGCAAGAAGAAGACCCAGCACAAGGAATGGATCTCTGCTGACACCATCAACAAAGCTGAAAGCAAAGAGAGAGAAGAAAACTACACTGAACATGAGCTGAACAAGAGCAACTAAGGCAAAGCACAGGAAGAACACACAGCAGCGAACAGAGAAGTGAAGAGGGAGCATCAAGAAGGACAAGAGGGACTACTTTGACTACCTGGCCAATCAAGCCGAGGCAGCAGCAGACAAGGGAACCTGAAGGACCTGTACCTGGTGACCAAGAAGCTGATGGGCAAGTTCCAGCAGACAGACAAGCCAGTGAAGGAAAAAATGGAAACCCACTGACAACAACCGAGGAACAGCTGAAACGATGGGCAGAACACTTCAAGGAGCTGCTGTACCCGCCCGCCCCTGACGACCTGGCGCTCCTGTCACACAGCCATAGCCAGATGCAGGACAAGACCACTCGCTTGGAGACCACATCAGCCCTTGATCCCGGGTCAGGGCTCAAGATCAACAGGAAGAAGACCGAACTGATGAAAATCAACACCACTGCCAGCACATCAGTCACAGTTGTGGAGAGCCCATCAGGGAGGTGGAGTCTTTCGTCTACCTGGGAAGCGTGTTGACTAACAGGGAGGCACGGACCAAGACATCACAGCCAGAATTGGCAAGGCAAGAGCAGCTTTCGTCATGCTCAAGAACATCTGGGCATCTGAAGGAATCAGCATAAGAACCAAATTCCACATCTTCAACTCAAATGTGAAGTCAGTTCTGCTCTACGGATGCGAGACATGGCAGACAACACAGACGATGAAAAAAAAAGATTCAGACATTCTTCACACCTGTCTGAGGATCCCATGGCAGGAGAAGATCCGAAACAAAGATCTGTGGGAGCGTGCGGGACAGGAACCAGTGGCCAAGCAGATACTACGAAGGAAGTGGGGCTGGATCGGACACACCCTCAGGAAGCCAGCGTCCAGCACCACACGCCAAGCCCTGACCTGGAACCCGCAGGGAAAGAGGAGAGAGGCCAGCCTCGCAACAGCTGGAGGCGAGACACTGAGGGAGAGCTGAAACAACAGGGACCAACTGGACTGGAATGACCAGAACAGCCCAGAACAGAGTGCGATCGCGAAGGGTCGTCGATGGCCTATGCTCCACCGGGGGCGATGGGGCATGAATGAATGAATGATGGCATGGGAATGTAGGGCGAGAACAAGAGCAGTAAAACACTTCTTGTTCAAATGACCACCTTTCCCAGACACATGAACAATCTGACGCCCAGCTGGCCGATGACCGATCCACGGATATCTCCATTTCTCTGTTACCTCCCAATCATGTCATAAAAAGATAAACATCCCCTGCACACTGGTCCCAGGATGCACAGCAACTCCTTCAACTGCATCCATCAATGGAACGCAACAGAAGGTAGCCAGCAACTCTGATTCCTGAGAACCATCACTTGACTGATGAATCACCAGAATAGGGAATCATGCGCAGAATGAATGGCAATGGTTACACCAGAGATAAATATGTACATATACATCTATATGTACGTATTTCTCTAGCCAGGCTTCTTTAGTACCCCCTGCCCCTTCCTCTGCTCCCCACTTCTTCAACCAAACCAACACAACATCCAGTCACTAACAGAAACTAAAGGCATGCAGTGACGTTGAAAGATCCGTGTGGAAGAGAGACCCGATTTGTAACACGAATCGCGAATCAGCCACGAATCAGGGGCGAAATTTAGATATCGTCGACAGCATACATGGCGACGTTAAAGCCTATACTGAAGCCAGTTCCACAGGACCTCCAGTGTGAACTCCACGCTGATATGACCGCCATGACAGTTTCTCTACAAAACAAGGGGTACTCACACAGTACCAGGGGGCCCCAAGAGACACTTTAGGAAATGCATGCCTTTCCTGAAGCATCTCGTCTGGTAACACTGTTCTGTACCTTTGGTCTGCGGACAACTGTCATAGAAACCAGAGCAGCCATGTGTACACAGGAAGGCCAGTGGCACTCTGCTTTATGAACTACAGCTCTGACACCTCCAGGGTCCCCACACCCTGATAAGCTCCTACGCGCAGGAGCCGGTCAAGCTGATGCCACCGCAAAATGGATCTCATGGTAAGGCCATTCTGATCCATTCAGACCGTTTTTCCAAATACGCGATGCCTCAATTTCTTATCCACACAGAAGAAGTTCCACACTGCAGCATCCTGCACACTTTCAGTCATGCCAGGAGCTAAATGATGCGCTGGAATGGGCCTCCCTCTAACCCATAACACCCCCTCCCCCAGCTACTAAAGTCTAGCTAAAGCCACCATTTGCACTAGACTCCCTGTCCTAACAACCCACCATCCAAGGTGACAAGCCACCTGGGAGTCAAAGTTTCTGAACACCTTCTGCTGTATCCCACAGAGAGATGCAGTCAAAGAAGGCACCATACAGCATGGTTCCTGCTTACAGAAGACCCCCACCAATCCATGACAGACTGTGAGGCAACAGAATGTAGAGATCTCCGCAAAACGTGGCAACGACAAACTGAAAATGATACTCTTCATGCACCAAAAGAAAACGACCACTGCCAGACAGTCTCTTCAAGACTTCCCACAGACCTCGGTACAAGCACCAAGGTGAAGTGCTGGACAATATCTAACATCCGAGGTCTGAACGTTGGACACGCATATTTCAGTTCAGACCCTCAACACAGACGGCCAAACAGGCCTTAGTGTAAAATACGAGAGTCCCCACTCTTGTGAACCTCGGTTTATTGTCTCATTCGAAGGACTGTAAGGGAGATGGAGTCAGAACCAATGTCAACTCCGAGTGAAAAATCCCCCCCGAAACGGATACCGAAACGGACGGCGGAGATTCAAACCCGCAACCCCAGGATCACCAAGATTACGAGTCCGGCGATCTACCACTGAGCTATTCCAACCCCCTGATGTGGTGAGGTGTGTCGTTGTGTGTTTTGTGTTCCGGTGTGGTGTGGTGTAATGTGATGTTTTGGTGGTGTGGTGTGTGGTGTGGGTGGAGTGTTTTATGAGGATGTGGTGTGTTGGGGGTGGGGTTGTGTGGTGTGGGGTTGTGGTGTGGAGTGTGTGTGGTGTGTGTGTGGTGCATTGTGTGTGTGTTGTGTGTGTGTGTGTGGTGTGTGTTATTGTGTGGTGATGTTGTGTGTTGTAGTGTGTGTGTGTCGTGTTTTGTGGTGTGGTGGAGATGTGGTAGTGGTGTGGTGAGGGTGTGTGTGAGGGTGGTGGTGTGTGTGTGTGTGTGTGGGTGGGATGGTTGCGTGTGTGTGGTTGGGGTGTAATGGGGGGTGGGTTGTGTTGTGGGGGGAAAAGAAGAGGGCACTGAATCCTTGGAGCGAAGAAAGACTAAAACACTGTAGAGTAAAGAAGGCACTAAGTACTGAGAACGAAGTGGCACACTAAAGCCTGGGAAAGAAGGCATGGAACCCTGAGAAAGGACAGAACACTAAATCCTGGGAAGAAAAAACGCACTAAACCCAGGAAAAAGACATGTGATCTTAGGACAGAAGAACCCTGGGAAAGGTGCACTAAATCCTAGGAAAGAAGAAGACATAATACTCTGAGAAAGAAGACCCAAAATCCTGGAAAAGAAGATGCACAGAAAGAATCACTGAAGACTAGAAAAGTTAGGAAAGGTACACCCCAATTAAAAAAAGAGACGAGCATCAGCTGTGGAAAATATGGGACACTAGTTCCTGAAGAAAAGGACATAAACATCTGTGAATGAAGAAAACACTAAACCCTGAATAAGAAGACTAGCATCTGAGAAGCGAAGAAGATTCTAGTACCGCAGAAAGGAGATTTCAAACTTGTGAGTGTAGAAGAAAAGAAAAAGAAACCCCCAAAGAAGTGTAAAGAAGAAAGTAGAACTTTTGTGAGGAAAGGCGAGGACTAAAAGCTCTGGGAAAGAAGAGCATGAATCCTGGGATAGAAGACGACACAACTCTACACAAGGAAAAACTAAACTCTATGACAGCACACTTAAATATGAAAGAAAGGGACAGCTACACTGGAAGAAGTGTAAAGACGAGAGAGAAGAACAAGCGAAAAATCAAGAACAATACTCCCCCATTTGTGGTTGGCCGCATCCACTGAGTTCGTTCACGTGACCTGGTCTCCGTTGTCCGTTGATGAAGCAGCTCTTTCCCCGTTGATGTAGCAGTGTCTTGCCCCTGTCAATACATAATCAGTATACACAGTTCAGATCTTATTCCATCTGCAAACAAATCTGATTCATTCAATTCATCAAAACTAACTTAGTTTAAGAAACATTTTTAGTTGTGCTTTTTCCATCTGACTATATTTTGTTTTACGCTATGTATTATGGGGAACCGAGTGAAAGCTTGCTGTTGTCTTCAATGTGTGTGAGTGTGTGTGTGTGCGTGTGTGCGCGCGTGTGCTGTGTGTGTGTGTGTGTGTGTGTGTGTGTGTGTGTGTGTGTGTGTGTGTGTGTTGCGCGCGCGTGACGCATGCTTGCCTGCCTGTCAATGCATGCAGTAGTGAGCTTTTACAATGGTGACGAGAGGTGCATTTAGAGGACACGTCATAACAATATATGTGTTCTCTTTAGCTTTCACCCCCAGGTTAAAACAAAACAAAAACAACAAAAACAAATAGTGTGTGCATGTGTTGCGGGTCAGGGTGGGGGTGGGGGGGGAGTCTGAGGGTTTCCGCTTAGTTAAACTTCCAGTCTCGACACGTTTCGACAAGAAATCAGCCCTGTTTGTCAGCTTACCGCACGGATGCCGGTTCCCAGAGAAAAATAAAAGCAGCAGAAAATCAAAGAGGCTCACAGTATTAAGAACTAGTTTTTTTCAAACCGCCGTTTCTTCTAAGGTACGTCACACGATACACCCAGGTGAGAATGCCAGACGTTCAAGCCGACACACTAACCGACACCGCCGATTTCTTAACTGTGCTCAAAATTAATAATCAGTCAGAACCACCTTCTTGATTTCTGCCGCCTGTTTCTTTCAGTCTACTATACTGGGCCCAATGGTAAAGTAGCGGTGGAATGGGTCGACCTAAAATACACTTTTTGTCATGCAACTCGTAGGAATTTGGGTCCGGCCGGAGCAGTTCTCTTCTGCCATTTGATCGTCGAGCCAGAAATAATCACCTGCGTACCAGCAGACCTGATCTTTAGCTCATGATGCTAAATGCAGACAAAGCCTTCGCCATACCAAGGCATGCCATGAAATGCTTTTAAAGCACAAAATAGTTTGAAAATGTTACTTATCATCGAATGTCAGATGAAGACTCTAATCAGGGTCACACACACAGCTACAGAGGAAAACTGAAAACTATGCAGGACCCTAAAGGCAATGAAAACTGTACCTCGTGTCTTAAAATTTTGTTTATTCCTACCCAATGGTCTACGCTAAATGCTGTCCGTATGGTAGTAAAAACGCACATGAAAGAGGCAGAATACAATAAAATTTTTCTGAGATCCTGTTCTGGCATATCTCAGACATATTTCATTGTTCAAGCAAAAGTAATATATTTTTTTTTCTAATGCACGCGTATAGAAGTCGAAAGACATATCCCATTCCTTGGTAAGGAAACCAGCATATAGATAACGGGACGTTCGAATTTTAAGAAATGATACAAAATTAACTCAAAGTGTACTGACATTTAAGAAAACATTATGAACAGAATACCAACGTTTTTTCATTCAAAGCAAAGAAGCATAATTAACACACACAAAAATACGCGCGCACACATACACATACACACACAAAGCGCACACAAGCGCGCGCGCGCGTACTCACGCACATACACACACACACATACGGCGCGCGTGCGCGCGCGCACACACACAAAACGTACGCACTTGACATAAATACACAAATACAACACATCTCAATACGAACACACCCTACCCTCTCACATACACTCAAACTTACACACTCACACACAGACCACACACACACCACACACACACACACACACACGCACGCGCGCGCGCGCGCACATACACACACACACACACACACACACACACACACGCACACCACGCGCACAAACGCGCGCACACACACACACACACACACACACACATATACTCGAGCACTCGTACACACACATGCATTCACTCTCATAAACACACGCATACACGCACACATACGCGCGCACGCACATACACATCCACGCCCATTCAGGATACGCTTCGGTGTTTGCATTCCGATCTGTCGGAGTGTAACAGCAGGGGCCCAGAAATCCACCCGTCGGACATCGACACAAGTCTGGAGCAAGCTATAGACAAAAAGCATTTCGGAAGGTCGTGTTCCATCAAACGGATGATGTGAGTGTGGCTGCTGTGTGAATCAGACGACGTCGTTCTAGAATATTCCTGCGATCCGTGTTCGAAGACGATCGCTTTGAACTGACAGTGAATACCAGTGACATTTTCCTCGTTCACGATTTCGTCACGTAAAGTGAAAAAAAAGGACATTGCTGTGGTTTCCATGTTAATAAAATCGAAATTGAGTCGCGTTTTGTTGTTGTACATCCCGCCGATTTGCTTAATGGGCTTTACAGCCTAACAGCATTAAACTTCGTTCATTCGTTCGTTCGTTTCGTCCAAACATCAAAGCAATAAGCCTATAGGACGAGATAATTTTACTAACCTACACACACACACACACACACACACACACACCACCATTCTGCGATATATATACCGGTATTCAGAAACACAAGCTTGAGGACTCATCTTATCATGAAGAGGCTTGAAAGTGATTTTTTTGTACTAGTACAGTCAATAAAAAAATGAGGGATATCGAGAGTCTGACCACAGGTGCACAAGCAGGTGGCCGTTTTAAATACCTACCTACCAACCATTAACCCGCAGCCTATGTACAAGGTTACGATTTGGGATTGGCCCTGGAGGATTACAGCATTTGCTTGTTGGTT
>JADBJO010017675.1:17500-25000 GCA_016801955.1 Conus betulinus | reverse complement strand
TTTGAACTCCACAGTTAGGTTTCATCCATAATTCGTTTATTTGTGTTGAATCAACACATTTGTGTTGACCTACAGCATTCTTGTGTCAGCTTCCTCGTGATTGGTAACTGATAGAGTCGTCATTCACCTGGTGCCGTGGGGGGGGGGGGGGGGGGGGGGGGGGGGGGGGGGGTGGGGGCTGCTCGAGTTGTCTCCACGTGGGACTGTTGCGCAGCTAGAACGTGTTAGTCTCAAAGCCGTCATCCCAGTCCACTCGGCCATCTTGCCTGTCTGTCTGTGGGCGCAGTGTCTGTCTGAACCAGTTTTGATCTGAACGTCCATGACATATGCACGACTGTTTTCTGCTGAAATGTTTTGAAAACAAACAAACAAACAAATTAATAAGTAACTGAAGAAATAAATAAATAAACGAATAATAAATGAATAGATAAATGAATGAATAAATAAAAACAAGTAAATAGGTAATTAATGAATAAATGTGTAAATAGATAAATAATACCCCCCTCACAGAACCGCCTCCCTTAGTCAGCATCACTCGGCCGTTGCCCTCTACTCACCATTTGGGTTTGGGAAAGATCAGTCCTCAATGTTGATTTACAAAGACAGTGTTTGCGTCTTCAAAGTTTTGAAATGCTCGTGGGTTTTTACAATTACTTGTTTGTTTGTTGGTTGGTTGGGTTTTATGTATTTGTTCATTTAATTCATTTTGGTAGTTAGTTTATTAGTTTTCATTTTTTCCCCATACGAAATTGATAGTTATTACTAGGTATTCCAGGCTCTTTTCTGTTTTCAACCCTTCTCGCGAGCTTGGGGAGCAAGGACAGCCAAAATTGACCACATCTATGATCCTAGTACGAAAAGGAAGCGTTCCTGGTTGGATTTTTTTTTTGCACAGTCGCCGATCCCTCGTTAACAATATTCGCCCAGTTGTGAAACGTGCGGACATTGAGTTGTGCCTATGACATGTGTTCTCGTCTGTCCACCTCTTTCTTAGTCCGCCTGGTCTCCTCTTCCCCTGCACTGGTGCCAGGACCATGATGTTGCAGAGTCTGCTAGAGCTCCTCCCATGTTGCTGTCACTTCAGCTGTTTGGTTCTCATTGTCATTACCAAGTCCTCGCAGTGACTTCTTATTGTCTGATGGTTCTGTGGGTGTCGTTGTAGCTCAAAATCCTCTTTATAGATGAAAAAACAATCTTCAATTCTTCCACGGCTTTCGCTTGTGTGTAATATCCTCGTTACAGATGAAGAATACCCTTCCGTTAGTTTTGCGGGTTTTTTATCGTATATGGATTCCTCTTTGTAGATGATGAAGAGTCTTGGTTATCCTCTTTGTTTCTGCTTTGCTTGTATCTTCATATGCTGTTCTGCTATATTTCGGGTGTATGAAGGAAGTCTGATGCGCACAACTGCATGCAAAAGCTTCAACCTCGGCCAAAACAAGATGGCCAGGACGGAATGCAATCGCTTAGATGAAAAGTTAGGAGCCGTTCTTGTGATGTTGTCAGCACATCGTCTATTTGACCCTCCCCATCATTCCCTTGTTCTTCCTTCCACCCACTTCCTTCCACCCGGCGTGTTCCTCCTTCAGTCTCTGTTCTCAACACACCTGGACAACAACAGCAACATCATCATCATCATCAGCAGCAGCAGCAGCAGCAGAGCAGCAAAAAAAACGCATTGTTGTGCTGCCCTAGGTACCTGCACTTCAGAAATCGTCGGGCATCTTCCGGCAGCTCCAGAACAACAAATGCCGCCCTTTTTGTTTTTGCCAAATATATGATACCAGTAATCAGAGCTCTTCTCCGTTCAGAGGGACAAAACGTACAGCCGTGGTGGTGTCATAATTAGTAATGAATCAGTGAATGAAGGTGAGGGGTGAGGGGGGGCGGGGTGCGTGAGGAGAGGGGAAGGGATGAAGACAGACGGGAGAGGTGGAGAGGAGAAGAAGACGAAGAAGACAATTCGTCGTCCCTGGTGCTCTTTCAGTTAACGCCGCGGCTTTCTACGTTTCTCTTTATGTGTTGGTTTGTCCAATATAGGCAACAGTCCTTCCCTTCTTTCTCCAGCTGTGACTTTTGGCTAGGTATCAGGTGAACTGTATAGTACTGCATGCTGTCTGTTATTGCAGTATATTACATTGTGTGGTCTATCTTACTGCGTTGCTTTACAATGTATATTGCATGACACTGCATTGTATGTTTTGTATTCTGTTTTGCAGTGCATTAAATCATATGGTAAAATGTACAGGTCACAACCGGCTTCTTTGTGCGATATTGCCATACATGGTTCATTGTTGTGACACAGGTTACGGACGGTGTTCGGAAAATATTTGATACTTTTGGACAAACAAACTGATTTAAAGTACAGCAGAAACAACCCAAACAATCGCGAAGTGTACACAGCTCATGTTTTAATCCGCGCGCGCGCGCGCGCCCGCGCGCGCACACACCCACACACACACACACACACACACACGCACGCACGCACGCACGCACGCACGCACGCACGCACGCACGCACACACACACACACACACACACACACACACACACACACACACACACACACACACACACACACTCACTGGGCGTATGTGTACTTGAGCAACGAACGAAATGTCTAGCGATAAAAAAGTCACAGTTTGTTCCATGCACAAGGTTCTCAAGACCGTACTTAGCTCCTGCCGAGTGTTCACCGTGTGCACGACGGTCACATTAGTTACCAATCGCAAGAAAGCTTGCAGAATTAGTGGAATCAGGCAGTCCGAGATGGACGTCAATCAATAACTAGAAACAGAGACAAAAGACAACGTATTTTTTTCAGCCGACCTAGTCTCAGATTCAGCTTTTGTTCGTATGAAGTCCACCGATTCTCGTCTGCTTCGGCTTCCCTCCGCTCGCCTGAAAACTTCAGGCAAACGATCTTTCTCTTACCTGGCACCTGCTCTGTGGAATGGTCTGCCTTCTTCCCTGCGTAACACGGACTCTTAAAAAAAATAAATAAAACCTCCCTTAAGACACATCTTTTCGCCCGGACTGATTAACGATATCCACTTATTTCTGTGCACGAGTCTGCTGTTTTGACGCGCTCGTGTGTGTGTGTGTGTGTGTGTGTGTGTGTGTGTGTGTGTGTGTGTGTGTGTGTGTGTGTGTGTGTGTGTGTTGTCTTTCGTGTGTGTGTGTTTTGTCTTTCGCGCGCGTGCGTGCGTGTGTGTATGTGTGTGTGTGTGTGTGTGTGTGTGTGTGTGTGTGTGTGTGTGGTGTGTGTGTGTGTGTGTGTGTGCGCGCGCGTGCGCGCGCGCGCGCTTTGAACTGGCATAAGCATTTTATTGTGTTTCGATAATATGCGCTTTGGGCTCTCGCGAGGTAAAAGCGCTCTATAAATATCCTTTTACATTACATTCCTTCTCTCTCATTACAACCAGGATGAATGTTCTCTTTCTGTGGCTACAGTTTGAAAAAGGACACTCATTCTAATTGTCACCGGAGTCTCCCCCACACCCACCCCCACCCCCACCCCCAACCAGCCACTGTAGCGCGGTGATTATTGTCGCGGATTCCGGGCTATGAGATCGTGGGTTCCGTTCCTTTCATAGCCACTTTTATTTCTGTTTTTTTTTTTTGTTGTTGCTTATAATCGGCCCTTGCGTAACATTAAGGTTGATATGAGCTGTGTAGAAAGGATGGCACCACATAGTCGACTTTCACCGATTTAGTGGATGGGTCATTTGAGAGTGTTGTTCACATTTCCTGACCCACACTGCTGGTGTGTTTCTCTCGTGCCTGGTTGACGCCGGGATGTATCCTGAAAGTAAGCCGTGGAGTTACAGCAGGACTGTCCCACACATGAAAAGCTAAGGGCAGAGACCTGGCCTGCCAACTCAGCGACGAGGGAAAAGCTTTATGGATCACTGGAGGGCCTCCGGTGTACAGCAGCCTTCGACAGTGCCTCTGGGGTTCCCTGTCTGAATAACGGGAGGAGAGGAAGAACCCACAGCATCATTATCATCATCCTCATTGGTCAGCATAACCAACGTCTGAAATTCATTCACCCTTCATGCGTTGCTGTCCTGGTGAGCTCAGTTTCGTTTCCTCTCCTCCTCTACGCTCTTGTTGAGCTCGTATTGAGGTTTGCCGGTATCATTCATGGGGATATTGTTGTGTGGACAGACATGGTGGTGGTGGTCTTCAGAAGAGGGGACGCTTACCCACGGGGGTTCTGCGACTTAGCAATGAGTGTCGCCGGTAGAGGTGTGTTGTTCTGCGTCCTGTTGGATCATACCAGGCACCAAAGAAGTGACTTGGCAGCCACAGTGCAGTGTCTCCTCTGGCGAGGGGTCCTATTACGGCTTGATAAAGACTCCCCCTTTGTGGATTGCCGGTGTCCAGACTGCGACGGGACGGGCCAGCCTAAGAGGGCGACGTTGGGAAAGGGGGAGGGGGGGGGGTGGCGTGGCGTGGGGAGGGGGCTGAGGTTTGGGGTAGGTGGCGAAATGAGTGACACGGGCGTAATGCCACTGGCACAGAAAAGGAGACTTTTCTTAATGAAGAAGAAGAAGAAGAGAAGAAGAGAGAGAAGAAGGAAGGAGGAGGAGGAGGAGGAGGAGAAGGAGGAGGAGGAGAAGAAGAAAGAAGAAGAGAAGAAGAGGAGGAGGAGGAGGGAGGGGAGGAGGAGGTGGTGGGTGTGGTGGAGGGAGGTGGAGAAAGAAGAAGGTGGAAGAAGAAGAAAAGAGAGAGAAGAAGAAGAAGAAGAAGAAGAAAGAAGAAAGAAGAAGAAGAAGAAGAAAAAGAAGAAAAGAAGAAGAAGAAAGAAGAAGAAGAAGACAAGAAAAGAAGAAGAGAAAACCTCCACACACACACATCCCTCCCATGCAGCAGAACTGGTACCATTCCGTGATCGGTAAGAAGAGCGCTCAGCATTTCTCACTGCCATCAGCCAGTCTGATCCCGCCGTCGGTCCTGCTGCTGCTGCTGCTGCTGCTGCTTCCCTTTTTGCCTGGAGCTGGTGTGATCATGGTGTGAGTAGCCTCCCTTTGATGTGTTAAACCGTCTGGAGTTACACAGCGTCTGGACGTCACGGGGGGAAATGGAGACGACTGGGTCCGCCCTAGCTCTGGGGGGAAAGAATGGGGAAATGGTCTGTCTGCCAGTAGTTTTTTTTTTTACGCCTGCCCTGAGTCATTTCACAAAGAAAGGCTAGTTTGTCAAGCCGATTCCAATGAGATGTAAGAAGGCATGTGCTCGACCCCTCTCTCAGACGGACTTTCCGTTAACTTTGGACTTGTTACTTATTTATTTTATTATTTGTTTTTGCCACAGGGCTGGTTGAGGGGGAAAGTTTGTATGATTATTGTATATCTTTACCCAGGTTGATGATGAAAAGATTTTGTTTCTTTGTCTGTGTGTTTGGTTTTTTTTGCCCAGTCTCTCTCTCTCTCTCTCTCTCTCTCTCTCTCTCTCTCTCTCTCTCTCTCTCTCTCTCTCTCTCTCTCTCTCTTTCCGCGTCTTCCCATTCCCTCCCTCTGATTCTTTATCACATATTCTCTCTCTCTCTCTCTCTCTCTCTCTCTCTCTCTCTCTCTCTCTCTCTCTCTCTCTCTCTCTCTCTCTCCTCTCTCTCTCTCTCCTTAATCTCCCTTCAACTCTCGGTATATGTGTCAACGGTTTTTTTTTTGCAATTTGAGTCTACGATGTCGGCGATCTACAATGACAGATTTCCCAGTACGGGAAAAACCCCAGTTCCGAATTCGGAGGTCAACATCACCAACATTCTAGGTGGTTTGCTTGTAAACGTGCCCTTGATTTAGCTCCTAGATCCTGACCGAACATTTTGACATACTGTCTTTGATTTGTTGTTTAATCGTCACTGCCTTTATTTCTTTCTTTCTGCGTAGGCAGGCTGATACTCATGCGGACGGTTCCTGTATAAGCAGGCAAGGATGGGTCCCCATCTACCCAACAAAGGGACTGGAGATTTTTGTGTGTGTATGATCGTTTTCTTATCCCGCCATTAAGGCAGCCATACTTCAAACGGCCTTCTCTTCTGAAAGCTGGTGATGGGATTTTACGTGTGTACAAGATATGCGTGCGTTCACACACGGAACCTCGGTTTATAGTCTCATTCGAAGGACTGTTTAGGTAATGGAGTCAGAACCAATGTTAACTCCGATGGAAAGAAAAATCCCCCTGTACCGAAACGGCCCGGCGGAGATTCAGACCCGCAACCCCAGGGTCACCATGATTACGAGTCCGGCGCTCTACCACCGAGCTATTCCAAACCCCACTGCCTTTAATGATATCAGGATTTCAGCAGGATAATGTTTCTTGATATCATGATGAAAGTCAATATCCTGCATTCGAGTATTTTGTACACATTTAAATAAAACATGTTTCCGAATCAGTATTGATAAAAGTGTACCGGTTTAGGTGGTCAGCAAATCCAAATGAATATTGAAAAAAAAAAAACCTTAATAACACGAGACAGAACACTACCATAATACACTGACCCTTGGGATCTCAAGCAGTGCACGTGAGTCATCATTCTCCTGTCTGTTTCTCACATGATTGTTCAGTCATGAAGACACAATATCCGGGAAAAAACACGGAATTCTTACCCATTCGCCAACCTGTTCAGCTAACAAGCCATGGCAATACAAGACGCACGTGCATTGTGTATCTAGTGTCAACCCTGTCACTCTCTGCTTAGCATCACACTACTGTCAAAGAGCCAGTGAGTGACAAGGGCTGAAACAGACATGCCTTCAAGAAGACGAGTACGCTACGCGTTTGTGTTCTCTGGCTTCTTACGGGTAGAGTCTTGTGTCAGGGTATTCGTTTAAGGAAGGTAAAGCTACAGCAGTAGTACAGGTACCTTCTCCGCCTAGTCTTAGTTGTGAAGCGATCACACAGAAGCCTCAAAGTGATGTCCTGTCGGTTGGTCTGTTCCGCTTCAAGCTCAAGAGATTGATCGCTGTCTTATTCCACCGACCTCTTTGATGGATGGTTGTGATCTAATTGCAATGTCTTTGACGAAGGGTCGTGGCCTGATGGTCACATGATCTGATCATAACTTCTGGTGATTGATCGGATCCGATCGTAACCTCTTCGATGGTGGTTGATCATGATCGGATGATAACTTCTTTGATAAATGATCATTGTCTGATTGGCGTCTCCGTGGTGAACAATCATGGTCTGATTACAAGTTCTGATGACTGATCGGTGTCTGTGTTTTTTTTTTTTTTCCAGATTGATCTTCGCCACATTACCTTAATTTGTTACAATTGATCATATTCTGAATGCTAATTGATTACAACCTCATTAATGATTGGTTACTGTCTGAATACATCCTCTGAGATAATTGGTCACGGTATGATTACACCTCACCAAAGATTGAGAGTGGCTTGATTACTACCTCCGTGATGATTAATCATGGTCGAGATTATAGCATCTAGGATTATCAGTTTCTATACAAAAAAATTCGCCCTATACAATAGCTAATAAT
>JADBJO010017675.1:0-7500 GCA_016801955.1 Conus betulinus | reverse complement strand
CATATGCAGCCATAAACAGCAAGGCTCGATAGACCAATATGGATACCTGCTTCCAGCTGGTAAGACGTTAGTGCAGACGATGATGTATCTGTCTTACCCCAGCCTTTGCCAAAGTTGTCAGACTAAACCTGGACACTCTGTCAATGTTACGCGCTCGACGAAAACATGACTGCATCTCTTCAAGACATTATCCATACAATTCACACATTTGTAGTTTTTCTATGTTCATCTCTTCAGGCATTTCTTCACCCAGCGGGTCGAATTCATGACTGAATCAACATTAGCAAGAATATGTCCCATTTTTTGTTAGAGGGCAGCAAGGTAATAATCATATGCTGACTTTTCCACCAGCGAGAAGTCAAAAACAGGTTTCAATTTTCATCCCTTCCAGAAATGAATTCCCAAGAAAACGATAAACGCTTCACAAGCTAAAACTGACAATGTCGTTTTAGACCTTCCGCTGTGCCCCTTAATCATTCCTCTCCTGCCTGCTTTTTACATCGCTGTTCAGAGCTGACGACAAAGTCCAAGGCAAATGACAGAATTTTGACCCATTAGTCAACAAGATCAGCTAACGAGCCATCATCACGACAAAGGCAATACGTGATGGGTACGCAAGGGTATCTGTGTTCACACTGTTCACACTCTGTTTGGCTGCTGCAGAAAAGAGCCAATGGTGAAGTAATCACACCTCCAAGAAGAAGAGTATAGCGTTTGGGGTTTGTTTTAAAAAAATATTTTTATAAAAAAAGTAAAAAATAATAAAAAAAAAAAACAAATAAACAAATATCCGTTGCAAAATGTATCTAGGCCAGAAAAGTGTAATCGGGCATGAATTTGATTCACAGTACTTTAATTCTAATGGCAGAACTGTGAACAGGTTTTACTCCTCACATATGTATCTGCAGAGTATCCAGTACGTAAAATTGCTGCGGTGGGCTGCGCACGTGGGCAGCACAAAAACACACGGGCCACCTGTGTTATAAAGCTCCAGTTTGACATTTAGCCTCTGCCTGTGTAGTGTAAATGCAGTTTGAAAAGGAACTCGAGTAACAGTGTTCGGGGGGTTTCTTTTTTATCTATCAGAGTCTGGTCATCTGGACCACTTGGAAAACTACACTGAGCTTACTTCCTGAAAGAAATTTTTAAAAAAAAATGTAGAGAGAGGCGGGAAAAAAAAGAATCCCTCAACATCCTAACATCCTGGAAGTTTCTACGCATTTCCTGGTCTTCCTTTTCTTTCTTCGCCAACTTTCCCATTTACCTGTTTTTGAAAAGAGAACCTGACCGACTCTCTTTATTGAAACATAAAACTGCTGAAAAGGACATTGGGGGGGGGAGGAGGATTGGGGGGGAGGGGTGCAGGAGGAAAGGGTGAGTGGGGGGGGGGGGGGGGGGGGGGGTGGGGGGGTAGGGATGGCAGCGGGGGGGGGGTGGGTAGGGGGGGGGGGGGGGGCAGAGGGGGGGGGGGGGGGGGGGGGGGGGGCTGTTGTTTGTCATGTGAGTGTCTTTTGAAGTGGCGAGTTGAAATGAGTTTCCTTTGAAGGCGGCCACGGACGCCGTTCTCTTTCCAGGCTATTGTTCCCCCCCCCCCAGGCCACAGCGCAACCCCCCGATCTTAATCAGCTCTAGCAGTGGTCCCCCCCCAAGGTTGGACACAGTGCGCCCAGATGACGCCCTGCAGGATGGGACATAGTCGGTGTTGACTGTCCATCACTTGAGAGTTCTCTTCTCATTAGCTGAACTGCATGGGGCAGAATGAAAAATGTGGTGATCGAAAAAATCGTTTGCCCTGCGGCTTCCAGGTTCATGCATGTGCATATTATGTTCGTGTCTAGTCTGTCTCTTGTTTGTATTTTTGTTGCTTGCTTTTTATCCTTTCATGTTTACACTAAGATCCATACCCCAACGCCCACTCGCCTCTACTTCTCAATCAACTCCTCCTCAACCTACGATTTTCTAATCCTGGATCGGCTGGCTTGTCTGTCTGTCTCATCCTCAACAACTCAACGTGGCCTCTCCTACGGCGCCAAAAAGAAGCCTGGCCACTTAATGTTTTGGTCATGGTCCATTTTCTTTTTTCACTTTCACCAGTGGTTTGAAATGATATGAAATAAATCTTCGTTCTGCCTAAAGAATTGTGGTCCTCCAAGATGGGGAGACGTAATTCCGTGTGTTGTGCGGGGGGGGTTCGGGGCGGGAGGGGTTGGTTGGTTTGCCTTCTCCTCTGATTCAAGGATCTTCCTCGTGTTGATCACGAGTCCAACACCAACACTGGTTTGTTCTAACCCGAAGTCTCACAACAACAGCTGAATCCTGTGTCTCTCTCTTCTCTCTCTCGTCCTCCTCTATCCCTACCCTCGCCCCCCTCCTCACTCCTCTCTCTCTCGTCTCTCTCCTCTCTCCATCCCTCTCTCCTCTCTCTCGTGCTCTCTCTGTCTCTCTCTCGATAACTCTCTCTCTTCTCTCCTGTCTGTTGCGATACGAGAGAGAGAGAGAGAGAGAGGGATAATGAGAGAGAGAGAGAAGAAGAACGACGAGCCAACGAGAAACTGTATTCTTCTATCACCGGTTTACGTTCAATCATCCCACTAATGTCCCACAAAGCGGGACTGCTGTAGATTCGACGGAAAGTGGAAACGTCGGGTGATCATTTCTTTACTCAGACATTAATCGTCTAGTCTGCAATGGTGACCTATGGATAGGCTCTTATGATCATGATTGTTATGATCGTTGTTTTTTGCAAGACAATTGTTCAGAATGGAAAATGATGTGTTCTTGGTGAAAGCGTCTCCTTCATCTCTCTCTCTTCTCCTCTCGCTCTCCTCTCTCACTGCTCTCGTCTCTCTCTCCGCCTCGCCTCGCCTCGCTCTCTTCATTCCAGTCTTCCGAAAAAGTTAGTGTTTGTTTTGTTTTGTGTGTGTTTGTTAAATAATTTAGTTCAGTAGCGTTTAATTCATGGTCAAGACGTAGTCTTTTTTGTTGACCTCCCTACGTCTCCATGACTCCAATCTCCTCACTAGCTGCCTTCGGCGATTGCATAATCACTGGAATTGACCATTTACAGTGTATTTTTTTTCGAGTGGAAGTGTGGGAGTGCACACCTTCTAACTCTGTGTGTGTGTGTGTGTGTGTTTGGTGTTGTGTGTGTGTGTGGGGGTGTGTGTGTGTTGTGTGTGGGCATGCATGCGTGCATGGTGGTGTTGTGTGGTGTGTGTGTGTGTGTGTGTGTGTGTGTTTGTGTGTGCCGATGGTGTGTTGGTGTTGTGTGTGTGTGTGTGTGTGTGTGTTGTGTGTGTATGCATGCGTGCATGCGCGCGCGCGCGCGCGCTGCGCGCGCGTGTGTTTTTGGTGTGTGTGTGTGGCGCGCTGCGCGCGCGCGTGCTATGTGTATGTGTGTGAGTGTGTGGGTTTTTGTGTTTGTGTGTGTGTGTGTGTGTGCGTGGCGTGCGTGCCCTGTGTACTGTATGTGTGTGTGTGGTGTGTGTTGCGTTTCGAGTGTGTGTGTGTGTGGGTGTGGGTGTGTCTGTGTGTGTTGTGTTGGTGTGTGTGCAAGTGTGGGTGGTGTGTGTGTGTGTGTGTGTGGTGTGTGTGTGTGTTTTTTCGGTTCGCGCGCGTGACGTGTGTGCCTAAAATGCTGTGTTCTGGTTCTGTGTTGCGGTTTCCTCTACGCGCCTCCACCTGTCCCCCTCTTTTATCTTCCCTCCTTTCCTTCTTTCCTTTTTCTCTTCTCTCTTCTTTCCATCACTCACGCCTCATTTTTCTTTGCTCTTCTCTCCCCTCGTCTCGCCTGTCTGAATGTCTAGCGTTCGTCTCTCCTTCTCTCTCTCTCCTCTCCTCTCACACTATCGCATCCCTCTTTCCTCTATCTCCTCTCTCCGTCATCTCTCTTCTCTCCTCTCCTTCCTCCCTTACTCGTCACTCTCGCTCTCTCTCTCCTCCTTCCTCTCTCTCACTCATCTCTCTCCTCTCGTCCTCGCTCATCTCCTCCTCCCTCTCTCGCGGATGAAGGATACCAAAAAGAGAGGGAGAACTCTCCGTTTTATATGGGGTCAGTAATGCGAGTTTAGTTTCAGAAGCACTGAAATACCCATGCGTCTGTGTAAGACGAACGCTGTACAGCGCAGCAGAAGCCGCACAGCCATTGGCACGGATCCATTCCTGAACTGATCACTTAGGTCCACAACTGGTACAGGATACGGTTCTTATGCGCCATCCATCATCGCATCACATCGTTGCTTGTGATAATCGCCACCCAACTGAAATGCGAGTTGTGGAAGTGTGCCCTGTTATAGGTAAATCCCCGCTTAGGATTTCACCTCTATCCATAGGCCCCCTGCCTAGGCTCTGAAGACATAGAATCGTTATAAAACATTACCCTTCCAATCCCTCTTCACTCTCTCTCTTCTCTCTCCATCTCATCTTCTCCTCCTCCATCTAAGTCTTCCTAGCCGGCCCGGGTCTGTCCACTCTCGTCATCTCTTCTCTCTCGATTGCTTCGACCTTTCCCTCCTCTCCTTTCTCCACACTTCACAACAGTTCTCAAGTCTCTCTCTCAATCTCACCATCTCATTTTCCCTCTCTCGCCTCCTCATCCTCACGGTTCTCCTCAACATTCCCCTGCCGTCCCCTTCCTCGACGTCATCCCTCTCTCCATTCTCTCCTCCGCCATGGCTGTCAAGCCACATTCCCCCTGTTTCCATGCTCTCCTGCCTCTCTGCCCTCCTCTCCCTCATCACCTCCCAATCACTCCTGAACCTCTCTCTCCTACCCAACTCTCTTCGCCGCAATCTCCCCCTCCATCCCAACCTCCTACTCTCCTTCAGGCTCTCCTATGGACCCAACTCTCCACTCTCTCCTCCACCCGTCGGACCTCTCCTTCCATAAAATCCACGCCCCAACCTCTTCGCCCTCCTTCCCTCTCTCCCGATCGTCCGTAATCCCTTCATCATCTCCTCTCTCTCTTCTCTACTCTCTCTCCTCTCCTTGTTTGTTTTCGGCTTGACAACCCGCTTCTTGCTATGTCCCCAGCGTAAGTGGATAACCTGATCGTACAGGACAGGTTTCAAAGCGTTGATGGATCAGATGGGCGGTGCTTCCGTCCTGAGCGTGCCCTAGACTAAGACTGAACCTCTGACAGTATTCCGCTTCGCATGCTGGGCCCCGCGCTGGCCCTAAGTCCATGGGCCCTAAGGGACTTTCAACTTTACCACCATTAACCGCTCCTTTTTTGTTTAAGAAATCATCATCATCATCCATTATTAACTGTGTAAATTGTTTATTTATTATAGTTATCAATTTGGCGTTCAGTGCACACGACCACGGGTCGAACCCCTGGTCATGTGACTGAACAATGAGGGTGTTTGTACACCGATGGCAAGGTGTGTCTGCCCCGGTCCCGGTTGAGTGTGGGGTTGTTGGCGGCAATATGGATAGCCTCCTCCTTCACCCCACGCTGAAACATCTATTGTCACGGTCGAGAACGCTGATGTTGTCATAATCTTTCATTTTTTCTTTTTTTTTTTTTTTTCCCTCGCTAAATACATTTCGTTTTAGGGCTTGTTTTTAGTAAAACTTTACCATTAATAACAAAACATATTGTTTTTTAGATGCCATAGCTACCCAACCACAAAACACATCTTTTCAATCATCGCCTGATGGAAATCAAGGGGGGAAAAAAACTTCAGAAAGCTAAAAGCTAAAAGCTTTAGAAATCCACGCTTTTCGCTTATGCCCAAAGTGCTGCCTACCTGCGTAGAGCCGACTGAAGAGCTGCCCTGCTTCCACTTAAACATTTCTCTCTCGTTGCAATGTATTCCATATCAGTCGCTGAGATTTTTCACCACCCCGTTCCTTAGATTCTCCCTGTCCCACGAAAAATGTGCACTGTGTGTTTTACGTGTCCGTCCATACCAATGACAAAACTGGCCTCCCCCCCGTCACCCCTCTCCTCCCCTCCGCCCCCCCCCCCCCCCCCCCCCCCCCAATATAAGAATATCGGTGGTGTCATTTTACACATGTTGCAGGATGTGGTACGTGGTTTGCATTTCGGAATTTTCAGTTATCGTCTCTTTTTCGAAGAACACATAACTCCCCGCCCGCCTGTCCCCTCCCATCCTCCCCTACCCCCCCTCCTGTCTTTTCTTTTTTTACCCCCCCGCCCTCCCGCCAGCCTCTGCTAGTTTAGGTCAATGGCGTTTGTTTCTTGATTTGGGTTATGAGCAATGAGATGATACACTCGGTCTTTTTTATTCCCCCTCATTTTCTGCACATCTCCTTCTGTCGTTTGGATGTCGTCCCCCTGGCTTCTGTTGGTTACCGATACATGTCTACTGACCTTTACTGGCGACGTCCTCTCTGTCTCTCTGTCTCTGTCTCTGTCTCTCTCTCTCTCTCTCTCTCTCATCTCTCTCTCTCTCTCTCTCTCTCTGTGCCCTTTTCTGCTGCGTGTTTCTGTTTGTGTGTGTTTGTGCCTATTGATGTTTGTGCAAATGAGAGAGGCAGAGGAAGAGAGAGAGAGAGAGAGAATGTGTTTGTGTGTGTGTGTGTGTGGGTGTGTGTTTGTGTGGTGTGTGTGTGTGTGTGTGTGTGTGTGTATTGGTGATTATGACAGGAAGGAGAAAGAAGGAAAGAAAACGAACACCAGCAAAAATGGCTCTGTCTTTTTTTTTTATGTTATTGAACCCTCTGGGCTGGTGGGGTACCAACCGGCGTCATTTTCAAATCACTTGTATTCCATTGCTGTCGTTAAACCAAAAGAACAACGCACACGAACTCATGCATTTAAGGTGTTCCCTGTTTCAAGAGAGAGAGAGAGAGGAGAGAGAGGAGAAGAGAGAGATAGAGAGAGAGAAGAGACAGACACAAGAGAGAGGAGAGAGAGAGACAGACGACAGACAAGACAGAGAGACAGAGAGGAGAGAGCGAGAGAGAGAGAGAGAATAGAGAGTTTTAAAGTTCGTCATCTCCGAGTAGCTGACTACAACTTCGGGAATGAGAAGTCTGTAGTGTTTCTGAATCCATTGGCAGTGGGAAGGTGAAGAGAGGGGGTGGGGTGGGGGCGATCATATCCTTAGCCGACGCGACGCGCTTTTAGACACTGCGGACTTTTCCAACAAGGACTTGCTGCTATTAACGAGGAAACTACAAAGTAACCTGCTTTTTTCTTCCCACGTCGGCTGAGAATTTGAAAGACAATGTTATCGTCTCTCCAGCGGAATGCTGTCTATTCACCGGAAATGCAAAGACGCGGAAGAAAGAATAGATGGGGAAAGGTAGAAGGGTGGACAGAGAGGCGAAGAGAGAGAAGAGAGATAGAGATGAGAGAAGCGAGAGAGAGCAAGAAAGAGCGAGAGAAAGAGCAAGAAAGGATAAGAGAAGAGAGAGAGAGGCGGAACCGCGAGAAAGGGAGAGAGATATAGAGGGAGAGAAGGCAACCCACGAGAGAGAAGGATAGAGAGATAGAGAGAGAAGAGAGAACACGAGACAGAGAGAGAGAGA